>CM046832.1:27553174-27755674 GCA_025618425.1 Heliocidaris tuberculata | reverse complement strand
TGAAGGCCAAACTTTAATGGATGCAAAAATCGCCTTCCCATCACCCTTGGCCTCCTGTTCGTGTACCATCACTGCACACTGCACCCAGGTCTCTCTCAATTCCATGGCGTTCTCCGGATGAGAATCAGAATCAAACTTTTCAACTTTCCCCCTAGATTTCTGTTTCAGTGCTCACCTGATGTATGGTTGATTAGATTGATTTTCTATCACTTCTTGATGTCCTTCCATCTAACTTTCTTCCATTACATTTTTCTTACATGAGTACACCGACCATCTTCCCCAGGGCCCCCTTCCCCCAAGAAAGGCAATAGTGCTCCATATGAAAGGCCATACTTCACTAAAAGGTCCTGCGTGAATCTATAGACCTGCTTTCTTATGTATATACGATAGAGGATAAAAATAAATCAAACTAAGCCTATCTGACTTCGGATCTTTTCAAAGATAATATCCCATGAGTCATAAAACAGTAACATGATGTTAAAACTCACACAATTTCATGGGTTAGGTTTACGGATCACCATGTGATGGTTCTGATAAGGGCTGTTTGAGGAAAGAGGATGATAGTTGAGTGAGGAGAGGAAGAAGAGAGATATAGAGAGAACAGTCCGTCCTTTTCAGGACTATCACATAGTGATCGTAATCCTAACATATTATGTTATTCATACCGACATGCAAATTTCTACCTTCAAGGAACATCATACAATTTCATCTTGCAAAATAGCAAGAAATGTAGTTGAAATGTACATGTATGCAGTATAAGAATCTTGAAGGTGATTATTAGTATGACAGTTCTTTTTTTTTTAAATAAGTAATAATTAATGATCCGCACATCATTTTTGAGAATTAAGCATATTTAAGCACTGTGAAAAAGTATTTACTGATCTGGTGGAACAGAGGTTCCACCACAAGGGGTCTATCTTATGACAAGAATTTGGGTTGGGGTGCAATATGATTCAATCCATTTGTTCTACTTTAGACACTCCGTTCTACTATCCGTATTAATGTCCAGACTTGCCGTTATTCATGTCGTGACCATTTGCTGAGAGGCTGGCCTTTACTGAACTCGAGGCCAATATTATTTTACCAAGTACTCCGAACGATTTTTTTTTATTGCTGACGGCGAGGGAGGCGTAATTGAATCCCAAGTGCAATTCCTTATGCAATCATAACATAGCGATGGGCTCGAGAGTGGACTTGATGTAAGGAGACAGCCATCTTAATTTCATTCCAGACACATTTCTTATTCACCTCAAGTTTGAGGCACCTCTCCTGAGCAGAAACCAAACCCAAATTCGACAAGGATGAATTATTGACGCACGTGTGATGCAGAATAGGCCTATGCTATGGAGCAACGAGGTTACAATCCGACTAGGACTGATGTGTCTATTTGAGAACTTGTTTAATTGGTCATTCAAGTACTTCAATTTTATTTGGGATTTCAGCGATTATCTTGATAAATCAGATGTAGTATTAATGTGTTTGATCTAAATTAACAAGTTTTTATGGAAATTGTACTATTCAAGTTTATAGTGATATTTACTTCTTTACCTATAGGCCTTTTCACCGCCTAGAATAATATCAGAGCTCCAACAAGTCAAAGAAGTGAGTGTTTGCTGCTTAGAAAGTGAAAGGTTTGGGTTGTATCCATTTTCGAGTACATGTATTTTGCAAAACGGATCGGTGTGACCGTCTCATTGACATTTTTGTTGAAGTTCATGTGCAAATCTGTATTTAATTTTGCTATTATGTTAAAATAACCTAAATTAACCTTAAATTCATGCTGCAATAGACGAAGATATATATTTCGTTCATAACAAATATGTGTCAGGTTACCCCTTAAATGTGAATAAATCATGGGGCACATATTTCTTTATTTACGAAACCCTATTTATAATTCAACTCTTCAACTGTCCATTCAATTTTCATTAGAACCACTTACAACTGACAATGACACCGGTCATTTCTTCTTACCGTGCAATGAAATAAAGATATATTTACAGTGATCCTTAATTCTTCCTCGCTTTAAAGTACAGCTGCGGTGACTTATATGGTAAGCTCTTCAGGTGCTGGGATGACCACGGGCTCAAGTCAAACTAGTGGTGCATTTCCTTCGTCTCGAATTATTTGTTGGGTTTCGGTTAGGGAATGGCAAAAAAAAAAACAACCAAACGAACAAACAAACAAGAAAACACACCGTCATAACTGTTCCCCGTGTGGTTGTCATTTCTTCTCTTCACTTGTTGTTGTCTCTGGAAGACCGCCAAGAGATGTACAACTCATGTCGAAATGTTAAGATGTGGTAGGATAGAATTGTGCTGAATACTGATGGCAACTTGCCGTTTTTGAAAGGACGGTATAATGAAAGTTGTGGAGGTGGTGGTGGTGGTTGAGGTGATGACCAATGTGATGATGGTGGCGGTGAGGTATCAGCAGTCAGAACTCTATAATTATGAACATTATTTTCCCCCTGATCGGTTAAACTTGAATGAGGATAACTTTGGTGTGTTTTGATGTATTGAAAAGCAGATGGAGGTTAACTTAAAATGGGAAAAAAATATTATGTCTTAACTTGATAATATAATCTAAAATTTGAAAGAGAACGACTCTGTCTGGTTCTGCAGTCAATAAAAAGTAAGTAATGAGATGTTGTGATTGAATTTGATTCACTGAAATACAAAGTAAGAAAGGCAGGAATAATAAATGTAAAAAGTGGAGTAAATGTAAAGTCACGCTCAGTGAATAGTAACAAGAGTCTACAAGTGAATAGGTTTGAGTAAGATCATTGTAAGAAAAAAAGAAAAAGAATGATAACATTAAAGCCTAAGAACAAGAAAGATTTGCTTTGGTCCCTGTCGATAGCGTCTTGATAATGGTCTTCAGTCTTATTTGTTGTTTTTCAGTGTCTATAACGCGTGTTACTAATTCTCTGCATTGCTTTCCAACCATCCAATTGGCCCTGTAGGAAATTAAAGTCATTTATAGAAATGAACCAAATTTTTGAAATTATATAAAGTTGATGTTTTTATGTAAAGTGAGATGTTTCATCGTAGTATATTGCAGGATTGTCATTCATTTCCATCACACACTTAACCCAATTAATTCTAATGAAACTAGATTTTGATGAATGGCACTCTCATATTGGACCCAATTATCTGAGGAAAACGTTGTTTACTTGAACCCAGTTTCACTTCGTGGAAGACCTATTTGGAAGGATTGTTTGAGGAAATCTGTTGACTAAAGGGAGCAGTCCTCTGACGATTAAGTGATGGCAGTGAGTGTAAACAAGATTTGGGGATTTACAAAAATGCGACTTGAGTCGATCTTGAACATATCGATGAACATTTGCATCTAAGAGTAATAAGTATTTAGTTTCTCACTTGCATGCCTTCATTTTTTTTTTCTGGATTCATGTTCATTATCAAGAAAGCCATTATCCACCGTACTAGATTATTACTGCGCAAAGCATAAACAAATCGACAGAGATGGGTTGAAAAGTTGTTTGGAATGTTTGCATGATCAAAAAATTCATGAAATAGTAGATAATTATCAACACACACACATATATATATATATATATATATATATATATATATATATATATATGTATATATATACAGTGCGTCCCCAAAAAAGTTAACTATCAGAAAAAGTCTCCCCAAATAAATATTTCAAAATGTTTGAAGCAAAATTTCATACCTGTGGAAAGCTTAGGATCTCTTCTATCAAATGACACCAAAATATGTGGCAATATTTTACGCTCGTGAGAGCAAAGACTACTTTCGTGAGAAGGTGCAAAATCCAGACTTGACAAGAATTTGTATTTCTTCTGGCTGGTATCAGCAATGTAATGATCAGAATATGAAAGTTTCTAAGCCTTTTCAAAACTCCAAACTTTGCTGATACCAGACAGAACCAATACAAAGATTTGTCAACCATAGATTTTGCACCATTTCAAAATAATGGCTTTTGCTCACTCAAGCGTAACATATAGTTATATGTTTTGGTATCATTTGATAGGAGAGACCCTAACCTATCCATAGGTATGAAAATTTCATGAACATATTTTGAAATGTTCATTTGGGGAGACTTTTTCCAAATGTCAACTTGTTACGGTTCTCAAATTTGTTAACACTAGTCTGCACAAAATACCAATTCTTGTCAAGTCTGGATTTTGCATCCTTTCGCAAAAGTCGTTTTTGCTCACTCGAGCTCAAAATATTGCCAAATATTTTGGTGTCATTTGATAGAAGAGACCCTAATCTATCCACGGGTATGAAAATTTCCTACAAATATTTTGAAATATTTATTTTGGGAGACTTTTTCCAACTGTTAACTTTTGGGGGGACGCACTGTATATATATATATATATATATATATATATATATATCTACTTCGGAATTGTAAATGAAGAGATGAGTAGTAAACAAGTTTAACGGAATTTTTATTTACATGTTTACTACTCATATATATATATATATATATATATATATATATATATATATATAATGCCGACTTGGTCAAATATTTGGTGTCTCCTTACATGTACAAATATAAAGGTAGCCTTATTTCTAGCAGAGAAATTAAAGGATAAGGGAGAAAAAGGAAGCAGATAGAGATATAAATCAAAGACAACGAGAAATGTATGTGGAATAAGAGAAAGAGAGAGAGAAGAAAAACTATTAAGGAGAATGGGAGATAGAAAGACATATAATGTGATCTTATTTAGAGAGAGAAAAAAAATAATGAGAATAAAAAGGTGAAAGATATGAAGAGAAAGAGAGACAGGATGAAAAGAAAAGGAAAGAATAGGAGAGGGAAGACAACGACGAAGAAGAAGAAGAAGAAGAAGGAAAAGGAGCTTACTTTGTCTGGCCTCCTGTTTCATCGCCAATATTGATCTGACATAATCGATATTTGTTAGAGTCAACAGGTTTACGAGACTAGATGGATATTCTATTTCTCCTATCGGCATATTTTGGCTCGCCTTTTTCTCTCTTTATGATATAAATACAGACCAGTTTCACCCTGGAATGTCACACTTTCTGCCGACACAACCTCAATGAGATTGCCATGGAGTTCTCCAGGAATCACTTAAGTTCGAAAGAGAACTTTATTCGAACAGTTTCTAACTCAATTTCTAACGAATATGTAATAAATAGTACTACTTAAAGACATCCCATGGTGTTAAAATCAAAACAATCATGCTGGTCAAAATATTTTGAAGATAATATATGACATCGCGGTTGAACTTTTAAGACATCCATTATTATTTATGATATTATTTATGATATCCATTATTGTAAGTACACATTCAAGAGTTTTTGGAGAATTTAGGCTTAAGGTGCTCCTTTCATTAGACGGATATCTTTTATAATAGTTCTTTCTTATGTCAGAGGATAATTTTCATATTAAAATCAAAACAATAATATAAGACAACGAGCTTGAACTTCCATGATATCCTTAAATTGTTAGTACACATTCAAAAGGGGGGGGGGGGGGGGACACGGGCCGGAAGTGCCCCCTAAATCCGCCACTATACATGCTAAAATCAAATTCTCCAAAGCTGTACTCCCTTTTTTGGAATTTTTGCAAAAGGTTGAAAAAAGTGTCACCGCCGGTGTATCCGAAGCCACTTGCCCGACTCCATGGTCTAGGGATTAAGGCATTTGTGTTTTAAGCGAGTGACCCAGAGTCGATCCCCCCCCCCCCCCCCCAACGAAGGGAGGACAGCTCTGGGGAACTTTGATTAGCTACGCAACCATTATTCTCTCATTTCCTTTCACATGGTATTTATTTCCACGAGAGTTGCCAAAGCTGTTGTAAATGGTATTTCCTTACACTACACTATATGCGCGTGCGTGGGTGTGTGAGTGTGTGTGTGTGTGTGTTGTGTGTGTGTTTGCATATATCTCAAATAATTTTGGAATTAATGAAACCGCTACAAGGTTTCGATCAATGGTTTTTTATGGAAAATGCTTTGGCACGGCATGTGTTTAAAACTAACAACATCATTTACTTTTCCCCATGAACTGAGTTGCATTTCACTTCGTCTATCGCCATGGCCGTCTGATATTAGACGTTCTTCTGGTGTGAAGGTCATTAATGTTTCATTTAAAAAAAATAAAATTACTACGTTAATTTGAGTTGCATTCCAGTGTTTCCATGTGGTCTCTCTGTAACCAAGCTAGTTTCCTTGACCAAAGGTTCATTTTCACCTATTATTTCATATATAACTTCAAATGCCTCAGTTTGTGTCTTCACTTATTCTTCCTTTTAATGTCTGGTGCTTCTCAACTTCCTCGTCTACTCACTTTCATACGCTCCACATAGATGGTCATTATGCATGGATGGAGACATATTTCTAGAATATTGATTAAGCTCTCTTCCCCCTCAACCCCCATAGGGTTCGATTTCATTTCACTAATAATGTTTTAATTTAAACCACAGATTGGGCAGTCGTTCGTTCCCCAGAAGCTATATGCCTGGTATTTCACAAGCCCATTGACTATGATTACCCCAGCACAAAATTTTATTGGAAACTTCTCATCATAAAAGCTCTCTCTCTCTCTCTCAAAAAAAAAAAAAAAACCCCAAAAAACTATTTTCCGTTCTAATTTTCTTGTCACTCATGCTCTCTCTCTCTCTATTTCCAGTTTTAACATTTTTAGAGGTCTCTGTTACTGCCCCACTGTCTCTTTCTCTGTCTCTTCCCCTCCCTCTACATTCTTTTTTGTCTGCTTGGCTGCTTCTGTCTTGTTCTCTCCCCCTTCTCTCTTACATTTGCATACAGTTCATCATAGTGTGAGATCCGCTTTTTATCAGCCCAATTTCATCTTATTAGTACGATCGGGAATTTCAGAGAAGGAAGAGGTCTCTGACCTTCAGCTACTCTTCGTTATCATGCACATCCAAGATAACCCCCAAAATAGCTATGTCTTGAAAGATTCAAATGCTGACATTTTAACAAACCTTTCCTCATGGGATATGAGTGGTGTTTGCCGGATATAAGAGCTTATAAGGGATTGAGGCTGATAGCTTATGTTTTCGACTCAACAGAGGTAAGAGAAGAGATGAGGTTTATATTTTATAAAAGAGACCATGATGCTGTAAAAAGAAAATTGTCTCATATAATGTGATGTGAATTTAGAAATCAGTAAAATAAAATGATTACAATGTTTATTTCTTTTATTTATTTTGTTTAGATAAAAGTAAATACTGTTTGATGCTCAAGTATCTTTTCTGAATATCCTTCCAGTATGCAGTTTTATCAATATCAATCTTCTAAGCAGTATATTGGGACACTAAAGAACATTATCAATGCCATCTTAAAGTGTCTATTGTTAAACCAGATCGCATAGGAGATACTTAAATTAAGCTAGAGAAGCTGACAGCACATAACGGGTTGTCATGGGGGGGGGGGGGGGTATAGTTCAGATGAATTCACATTTCTCCAAGAATATTATCTTTGAGGGCATCGTCTTCCTCAGTTATATGGCAGATGCGTCTCTCCCACTAAAATATATATATATAAGTGTCTCAAAGGAGAATGGGATTACACAAAGTATAATCCAGCGATGATAAACAGATAAGGCGTTCAAAATATAGATTTAATCGTCATGATACTGAGCCAGAACAACTAAAAGAAATAATAACTTCACAAAGTTGCATCTTGGATAAAATCGTAATTTACTTTAAAAGTCAATTTAGCCAATTTCACCGGAGTCTTTTGCCTGAATGTTATCTTTCCCGTTTCTAAAAACACGATAAAAACTACTTTCGAAAAATAAACTCAAGACAATTTCAATAGCCCTGTCTTTCACCTTTAGAAATGTGCGAACATTATAATGGTGTAATACGTAATCCGAACCTGATTTCTATGGGCAGTACAATAGGCCTTTGAAATTGCCCTTGAGTTTATTTTTCGAAAGTAGTTTTTATCGTGTTTCAATTTTGCGAGTATTAGGCAAAATTTTGATACTTTCTGTGACATCCACTTTTTTATCATCATGACGAGATGACGATTTTCAGAATATTGGAAGTTTCAACATTCTAGGGTATGGGCTGCAGCCTCTCTCTCCCCCCCCCCCCCCCTTCCGCCTTGTACACTTATGAACCCGAACCTTATCTAACGCTAAAATGATCAAAGACCTATCTTCCGGGCCGAATTCCTTTCTCTTTTCCTCCATGAATATAAGCTGTAAACCGACTCAGTTTCTCTTTTTTTATGCCTGCAAAAAGGCCGTTAGTTGTGCCAAAGTAAGTCACAATACTGCGTAATGCCCAATGCACATAAGGCGACATTTTCATTGCATTACCTACGTTAATCTAACATTTAAAAATAAAGTAGAGTTCTGATCATGCAATTACATTGTGAAAGAAACTGTCTCAAGACATTTGGGAAAGGGTGATCATGATGACATAACAATTGTTTTATACTGTGAGGTTTTGGAATCATCAAAGTGATAAGACATTGCCCCAATCTCGCTGAAAATCACATGTACTGCGTACAAAAATAGGTATATGGGACTGCACTCACAAGTGAGATGAATGCTCGACCCGAACATTTTCCGCTATTTCTCGTCAAATATGGGGGCATTTGAAGAGCTCTCTTCTTCAGGGGACATTTCTGGTATGATGTTCTTCCAAAATGACATGAAAAGAATTAGAAAGCTCATGAATTATTTTTCACCTCTCTCAAAACTCAGCCTTCTCTTTAAAGGCAATTGCGCATGCGCCAGTAATTCACCGCAATGTTTGTTCTTTTTACATTCACTCTTTATAAATTAATGTCCGATGTCACTGTCACCATGGTCACATGGCGCGTGAAAGATTGCGCCAATCCTGACGCATTCTTAAGCCAGAAATTGCCGTCTCTTGTGCAAAAGTCTTCGGGGGAGCGTTTCATCAAGCTGTTTTGTCAGACATTTTTACCGACAACTGTTATAAGCTACTGAAATCCTTGCATCTGATTGGCTGAGAGCAAATTTGTCAGTAAAAATCGCTGACAAAATGCTCCCCAGATCTCACCATATTGTTGGTTTACGGGATCTTACTGAATCTTAAAATATCGCAGGGCAAATCGCAATAATAATTCTCTCTCTCTCTCAAAAAAAAAAAAAAAATCTGCCTTAAACATAAACTGTGTTTGACTTTATCCTGACGTTACTAAGGGATGCCCGGTCACACATGGAACAGTGTGTGTCCGGCTTTACGAAATCTGTGGGATGAAGAAAAAAGCTTAATGCTATACGCCTAAGGGCTCGAGCGCCTTTGAGAATCTCTAAGATCGGCGACTTACTGATAACCAGCTTTCCTCAAGGGTTCATAGGAAGTCCTCAATATCGGTAGATCATATCATTTTCAGTGCAGATGTACCGATATCTATTTTTCCCTTTTGCAACTTATCTTCCTGTAGTCAACGAATTACCAAAATTATTTTCTTGTATCGTCAAATTTTCCAAAGGACATAAAGGCAATAACAGCTAAGAATAGCTAGATAAGGGACCAAAAAAAAAAAAAAAAAAAAAAAAAAAGGGAAAAAGAAACCCAACTCCATGTGCGGTTTGTATTCATTTCGGTTGAATTCATTTCCAGTGCTGAGCTAAGAGTATACAGCTCGAACAGGTAAAGAAAAGGGAGATGGGGGATTTGAGTGGAAAATGATTAATTGGTTTATGGAGTGACGTTTTGGCATTCCGCATCAAGGGAGCACAGTCGCAAATCATATGCAGCGAAAGTTATATTGGGAAGGCCGCATATACAGAATTTTTCGAGTTGAATCTTCCTTTCACCGACTTTGACTTTGGGAAATGTCTGCAACTCTTAATAGATTGATAATTATAATAAATGAACGTGACAGGAAAATATCACATAATGACAGTGAAAAAGAAATTGAATTGTACGAAATAATGGACACAAATAACTGATACTGAAGTCGACTTGGAAAACATAAGTCAAAGAAGATCATCATACTTCTGAAAATAAAACGTATGCCAGGAGACAAAAAGGTAAGCAATATATGATTGCTTGAGTAGCGTGAGGATTTTATAACTAATAGTTCCTCTTCTTTAGTAATGACCATAATGACAGACTTTTTACTGAATATTAATGATTTCCACCCATATTCTTACAGAGACAGCCTCATGATCAATAATCCCTTAATCGGATTTTGAAATTCCAGCCCAAGGTCGGCTCAACACAATAAATAATTATTACAATTACTTCGAGCAATACAAATTAAAAATGTAAGGAATACAAATTTATGTAGTCTTAATCTTATCGAACCTAAGGAATAACGATGATATATACGTTTTTGTAACTTCGGGTTTAATGACTTTTTCACGTCACTCGTCTTTCTTCTTATAAAGTGTTACTTTTCATGTAACTGTGTCTGATGTAATTATATGACACAGTAGTTCAAAGGGTAATAGACAAAATGTCAGGGCGATTTCATTGGTATTGGCGCATGAAATATAACGTTTATACATCTGTCTGTCAAATAGGGGGAAAAAGACTTGTATTTACAAACATATAGTTAGAAAAAAAAGACAATTTTGTAGAAACATCTTTGATACAGCGAAGGTAAAGAGTTTCCCAACATTACAGGTAGACTAAAGAAAACAGCATATCTTATATGATATGTAGATGGAATAAAATGAATTTTGTTGGTACTTATTTAATATATTCATCTCTGTTTCTTTTTCTGCCAATAAACAAACGTTTCGAAGAATCTTAGAACAAATATCTCAAGTTGTGTCAGTGGTCTTCTTTAGGCACAAATACATATCATGGCACATCATGCACATACACATGAATGTGCAAAGCAGTGAGTTACCGTCATGCGAATTGGTTGCTCGTGTCCAGAAAAGTCCATTTTTTTTACAAGGCGTAGGAACAGAGGGATTATAATCAGCGCTGGAAGATGAAATACACACCAGCGACTTTAGAGTTGCCAGTCCACGTGACCACTAAGTCACGCAGATCACCTGTCGTGACGACGAGAGAGAGAGAGAGAGAGTGAAAGTTGCAAATTCGTTCCCGCTATCGTCATAATTTTTTTTTATATCGTTAAACTCATGATGATTTTCATATGATTTAATGCCTCCCCACACTCTAAAAAGATTTGGGTAAATAGAAAGAGAGATGTGAGTTAGTTAGCTCTCTCTCTCTCTATCTCTCTCTCTTCAACTACAAACCGACTCTGACGGACACTGGTTCGAAACTGAGTCGTGTCGTTGGGGTGGTGACGTTAATGGTAGGTCCCCAGGCGTAAATAAACTGGATTGATACACGTCTTTAAAAATCACGCACACATTCGAACTCACACCCACACTACTTAACTTTTCAACCTGATATCTTGCATTTCACTAGACATTAACCTTATTGTAATTAATTCTACCATTTTACGACTTTTGGGCCTTAATTAATTTGTTTTATTGTCATGATGAACTGTCATAAACTCTCCCGAGTTGTTAATTTTTTCTAGAAAACATTTCATGATGCGTTTGCGAGAACAATATCCTGGTAAGTTATCACCAAAGGAGATTAAAATTAGTGAACATGTGATATGCCTATTTCTCTCTCATTCTCCCCAGGCGAATTTCACATCTTTATTTATTCAATTAATCATCAATTTTGGACATTTGAGAAACTAGATATTGTGTAAATGAAAAAGAAAATTACATATATAAGATATTTTGTAATTTGACTCCTATTTAAAGTATCTTCTAAATTCGTCTCAAAAACAAAATTTGGTGGAAATTATGGTCCCAAATTGATTCGTTACTTGTAAATTTATGGTTCACCGTTTTGGATGGCTCTTTCGAAAATGGTGTATAATTCATTGTGTTTCTTTGTAAGAAACAACATATCGAAGAGTTCAAGGATTTGAGTTTCATTAATTGTTGTATTGTGATTATACTTCAAACGAGGGATTATTTCGTTGATATATTTTTTTATTCAGTTGGAGGGGGGGGGGGGGGTGGGTTGGAGCTAGTACTCACTGGAAAGGCTTCTTGTAGATATTTAAACTGATGGCAATCGACTAGTACATGTAAAAGTCTGAACTATAATTTTCACTTCTGCTAGAGATAAGAAAATGGATATGAATTTCGTTGAAAATGTCATTTTTATCAAAAGTTAAATGTGCCTTCTCTTTCGTTCACGATTTCTAAGGAAAATACTGGAAATATATGAAAAGAACCCCACATCCAGACTGCCCTTCTTCACTGTCTGAGCGGATTGCAATCCTCAACAATCTCGAAAATGTTCGTACAAATCCTTTCCGTTTGTTTTAAATTGTGATCGAGCGAGGGAGTTTTTATTTTGGCCAGGGATGTAAATTGTTTTTCACCTCTCTTTTATTAAGTATTTTACTTCAAATGAGAAAAAAATACAGGGGTTGAGAACTGTTGGTATCTTGCTATTTATTTGTTAAAATCACATGAAAATCAGATGAACAATAAGTTGGCGCCTTATGAAAGCTATTTACGTGAGCTTTGAGGGCTATCCACATGGGATATGCAGAAGGTTAGCGAATAAGGGTCCGGGTTTTTTTAATGTCTAAAGCCAAGGTCTCACTGGCCTTACGACCGGTTGCCGACTTCCGACAACCTCTGTTCGGTATTTAGTTATCAGAGATCGCAGAGAGACTTTTTTTATCAAATAGGTTCACTCATGTGAGCCTTTGACACTTAGGCAAGACCTTTTTTTAATGTTTTCATATACTTGACGGATCCACTTTAACTAACCCTATAAACTGCGTCCCTGCGCAAAGAAAAGTATGAACGGCAATCTCGACAAGTGCTTCACTTGAACCTCACAGACTGTGGCATCTTCTCTGGATATAAAAAGACCAACAAGTATCTTATTCCTACGGCTATCATTGATCAATCTCTCTAATTACAAGTCGTTCGGCTAATGTTTCTCTCTACCCATCAGCATTGTTTCGAGTTCGCGACTCAAGATGAAAGGTCGGTTCACTCCAAAAACAGTCGCAAGACAGTGAATTTAGATAGGCCTGGACATATATATCTGGATAAAAGTCAAATTGTAGGGTTAAAGTTGTCCTGTTAATACATGACGTCCAGGAAATAGATGTTGGGGTTCTTGTTTAATTTCCATTTGCAAATACTTAAACTTTATATCTAATAAATTATACTATAATTGTCCTTTTGTGAGAGGTCAATCGTATCGCTCTTCACAAACAGCCAATGGAAAACGCCCTTTTATTAAAAAGATTATACAAGTGTAGAGATAAAGATTAGAATATATAAGGTAATGTCATGATAGTGCATTGTAATTCATACAGAATTGCATCTGTTCGTAATCATTAAATATGATGACGGCCCTTGGAAAATACTATAAATGTAAATTTCCACAACAGCACTGACGAATCATCCGGTAGAGAATTAGCTGGTGTACGCCCCCCCCCCCCCCCCCATTGAATGCCGAGAACAAATATATTAAGGAAATTTGTATTGAGTCTGCGGCAGTTTATCCTGCAGCCAAGATACATTCCAATACTTCCCCCAATCCGTGAAGGATTCCACCTCCAATTTACCCGTTTCGGAATTGGACAGTTTAATGTGTGGCTGCTTCCCGCAGTGTTTCTCAGAGCAAATGAAATACACATCAGTATTTCAGCAGCCGACACCAGTCTCTCTGAGAAATTACCATGGAAAATGGACGTGACATTTCTCAGTTACTTCTTAGTCCTATTAGTCTTTATCTTTACGGCCACATTCAACATCATTAATGTGGTCTAATCGCGTTATGCATAACATCTACGTCAGTCAATAGTCCTGAATTGATCACAATGTAACATTCTGGTATAGGCCAATGCATTCATTATGATACTCGACACTACATCATTTCCTGAGACTCTACTGGCGTCACTAAAGTGGCGATCCATTATTCATTCTGTAAGTTTCCCAGCATTCATCCGACATTTCCGACATAAATGGAGCACATATACAAAAAAGTGATGCTACATTATTCAAGAAATTAAAGAAAAAAGTGCCAAGTACACCGACGGGCACGTATACATACATTTTATGATACTTCAGTGCTGTATTTTGTAGTCGGCTGCAATTCATGTTATTTCATGGATTTGATATATGGACAATATTTCAATTTATGTATAGGTTTGGAAATCCACACATCAAATGTGTATGAGATTTACGAGATTTATTGCCATTCAGAAATAATTTGTCTTGTTCAATTTACTTGAAGTGTTCAGCAGAAGAAATAAATTATAAGGCAATTTGCCCTTTGCATTTTCCTGAAGTGAACTGCAACTGGAAACGATGAGTTATTCTTAACCAATACATGAATGTGAAGAATTTATGATTAAGCTGTTCTCCGATTGGTTTCTAGAATTCATTCATTCAGTTAAATATATTACCATATAAACTAAACACCTCACCCCGGGAGATACGTATAGATAGAAACCAAAATGAGAGAGTGGGGTAGCAAGGGAGTTAAGAACATCGTCCTCCAACACACAAACACCAACACCAACATACACACACAGAGGGTTTCGCTAGACGTTGTTGAAGGAAGGGGCGGTGCAAGACAAGTTTGCCGAATAGTTTGCCGAAAGTTTTTCATCAAACGAGCTATTTCCTATATGAAGAAGAAAAATGGAGGGGAATACCAAATCCGTATGGGGGAGTCATACCCCAGCCTCAATATTCCAGCAACGTCACTGGCTACTCCCTTAAATCCATTGCATTTTGATTAGAGACCTGATCGTGTAGTGCTCTTAAATCTCAGGTTCGGAAGCGCCACGATATGAGGGAAATGAAATAGTGTATGACCTACATAAATGGTTACTGCGGTTCTTACAATGGCGTCAAGATCTCCTTCCCCGGGGAATCTTTATCATCCGCCTTTACCACTAATAATTGGTCTGTTCCAGAAAACTAAACGTACCCTCACTTAAAAGCCTGGATGGATTTTCGAAGGGAGTCAGAAATGGGACACCTTGTTTGAATGATTATAGTGTCACTACTTTGGACGAATGAGGCACCCTTAGACTTACCGTGTGAGGCGCGCTTTATCCTATAAAGGTTTCAAATGAGAGAATGCTTTGTATTTGCAGTTTGAACATTTGACAAAAAGAAAGGACATGGTAATGAATTATTAATAAGACTGTCTCAAGCGTATAAGACCTTATGGTAGTCACATGTTCTAGGATTTCGATTTATAGACGACAGCCACCAATACGTATTGAATCTTGCATTTGGATTCAAACAATTTTTTGTTGTTGATGCTTTTACTGTTCATTCCTCGATATTTATTTTCTGTGCTATGAATGGGTATTTAGTCCACGAGGTAGTTGGCAGTTCTTGAAACCAATTTACATGAATGAGGGACAGCTGCTTAATCTCAACTCGGAAACCATATCCTCCATAATAATCTAGCGATGCTCCGAGTTATTAACCGTTCTGAAATAATGATTGATATGACACAGGTGTTGTGTCAAACCCTTTTGCTCCATCCAAAAGTGTCTAGTTTAAAGGCTATGATAAAGTTATGTAGAGTAATGTCAGATGTCACGAGACAATAAGGCGACACAGAATGACCCTGTCTGAAGTCTACCGAGTACAGATTGAACAGAGTAGCAAATTAAGAACAAACCAATTGTCTGCAATAACATGGGCCATTATCCCTTTCCCTTTTTATTTGCTTATTACTCCACTTAGGAACAACAACTTTGCAGGCACTCACTATCTTGCTTTTCATTATATTCATTGTAAAAAAAATCTTATAATTATGATTAGGGCATGGTTGTCGCTTAAACATTTCGGAGAAGAATGGATTTAAAAATTTTCGAGAAAGTTGTTTATATAAAATCAGATATTTGCCAACATGGAAAAATACAAAAAGATAAGATAAGATAAAGAAGAATAAATTAAATAAAAATAAACGTATAAAGGATTACAATTTTCTTACAGTGATTACTTCATATTTTTAATTCCTTTCCCCAACAATGGCGTCTAGCTTTTCGGTAAGTTCTATACGTTGTATGTATTTTAAAATTATGTTGCAATGGTATATAATAGTCTATAAAGAAACAAAGTCTTTACTCATAATGATAGTAAATATATAGTAAAATGTAGCTTGACACAGATGTTATCAAACTGCATCTATTGATTTGTATACCTTTATTTTTTTTTCAGGAATGACTTAAAGAGTGGCTTGAGAATAAAATTCTTCTCAGCTTCAAAATCAATGTACAAGTCAATCCACCCAGAGCAGAAGCAATAGATCCAACATTTAAATAGAACCACAAATGTCTCATATTTCTCCCAAGTGCAAAGAAGACAATCGATATTTACATGAAACAAGAAACATGGTCGAGAGGGACAGTCACTATTGTTCATCCAAAAGCGTTACCACAAAATTCACTGATTCTTCAACACGCAGCGAACTTGAAGGTTAGGGATGTGTGAGTTTTATATGTGGAAATATTCTCGCTATAGCCACATTATCTGATCATGGTGTACTTATTATCAGACGATACAGCTTACAAATCTTATCCATGAAATTAAGAAATCCGAGGAAAAAAAATAATAAAAATCTGATATAAACCGATCACTTCTAACATACAAACCGACGATAGAAGTCATTTTCATTAATTTATAACATGAACTCTTGCATTGCATAAATCGCTTGTTGTTTCTATCCTATGTCTTATGTTTTGTCAACGTTAAGTCATGCAGATGGCGCAAAAAAATAACTATTCTTCTGGGAATTCCTTGAAAGAAAATCTGCTTGGCTGTGGTGAAAAACGATATCTTTATGACCACGATTTATATTTGAGAAATTTACATTTGCGGTGTCAAACGGCTCTCAATCTCATTGGAACGCCGAACCAGTCTGGTATCAAATCATTCTAAATGCATTACATTTTTAAAAAAGAGAGATATCTTAACTCGAGGGGACACCTTCTTTCTTAAAGCTATAGGATCACCGCATTCAGCCTTATAATTCCAAACAAGATGTGGTACACCAACGTCCCCCCGAATGGAAATGTGGACATTCCACAATCAATTATCAGTATTTTCGAGTGGTTAAGTGGTTTAACATTTTGCGTTGCAGCTGTTTTGTTTCAGCATGAACAGGCTTAATCGATAGAAGTTTATAAACTTTGCTAGACATTTGGGTTCATGACTAGCCATGAGTAGACTTATCTTTTAATAGACATCAATACATCTAACGACATTCCGATTATGAGGTTGCAGAGATTCGACGGTGGTATTTTAAATTGGTTTTCATGCGGCGTCGTTATTTGTTTAATTTGAAATGGATTTTCAATTGAGAATCAAATAACAATCTATTCCAGAACATGTAGGACGGCACCGTTTCTGTGTCAAGTACGATATGCCTGTTTCATACGATTCCATTTTCAGTTGTACGGGCCAAATTTAAAACAGCAATATAATTAGTTTAGAAGTCGGGAAGAATTAAGCTGGGAGAATTGCTATTGATAAGAGCTTTTTATACATTATATTAGCTATGTCCATACATAAATACACCAGACGGACGTTTATTGTACGATCTGGGCATTTTCATATGTGATCAGATCAGTTGTGATGTATGCAAGCAGTTTTATAATTTGATAAGGATAATGAAATTTGATTTCGCCCATCTCCAGAACACTCACACACACACACAAAAAAAAATGTTAAAGTTGTTTCTAACTGTATTTGTGCTCTTATTTTGCCATTCATTCTTAAAGGAGAATGAAATCCTGGGGAAATATCCATTTTAATGAAAAGAGAGGATAGAGATAAGCAATTTTTAAAAAGTTCCATCAAAATCGGTTACGAAATGAAAAAGTTATGAAAGTTTGAAAAGTCTCAATTTACTTTCTATGATGATCCTCAAATTGGCAATGTTTCTTCTAAATGGCAGGTTTAGTAGTACAACTCTCAATATGTTTTGTACACAAAATTTCATATTTTCTCCATTATCTCTAAATATGCTGCTTGTCTTTTTGTGAACTCAACATATGTTGTGTCAAATACATCCCATGTCAAATACATCCCATGATATATCTTGAGCTAAGGAGACAAGCTGCACATTGAGAGATAATGGGGAAAATATGAAATTTTGTGTACAAAACATATGGAGAGTTGTAGTACTAAACATGTCACTTTGAAGCAACATTGAAAATTTGAGGATCGCCATAGAAAGTAAATTGAGACTTTTCAAACTTTCATAACTTTCTCATTTCGTAACCGATTCTGATGGAAATATTTTTAAATTGCTTCTCTCTATCCTCTCTTTTCATTGAAATTGATTTTTTCCCCAGGGTTTCATTCTCCTTTAATGTATGATAACTTCAATGCGTTTGAAAAAGAACTTTCGTCTATCAAATCACATTAAAAAATTTGGTAGTTCCAAAACCAAATTTGCTTTGAATAGTAATTGTTGACATGATGTCTTGCATTTTGTGCTCCGGCGATTATAACGCCATGGAGAATATTTCCGATATACTTTGCGGTTTTATGTTGATATTAGCTTTATCTTTAGTGATAACAGATTTACAACGACCAGTTTATCGTCTTGGAGAATTCACTATTCAAACTCTCTAACGTAGGTCTAACACTAAAAAAGGAACTCACCGATGGAGATCTCACTTGAGAATTTGTTTTTAATCATGATACTAGTTGTGATAGTTATCACAAAAGAGAATGAATAGAAAGAGGATGAAGGAAGGAGGAAAGTGAAAGAAAGTGAGTGTGTCTGTGTGTGATTCTCAGAGCTCAGACGAACTTTGCTGCTTAGACTGAAAGTTTACGAAGAACTGGGGCATAATAAATGAACAGGGAGGGGGGAGTTTACAGTTTCTCTTTCTTTTTCATCTGGAAATCTACGAAGTAAATTCCGTTCATCAAAGAATTAATTAACATACGTTTTAAAAAGTTTGCTTTTAATCTCATGACCATTATGAGAAAAAAAGAGCCTATCAAAAAGTAATATCTCCAGGAACGTAATGTAGCTGTAATCTTCCACTTTAGAATGCTTTTCCCATGCGTCACAAAATGGAAACCAGAATTATTCGTATAAGATTTCATTAATGATGTTCCCTATCTAAATGTAATTGATCTTTCTCTCCAATGATTTCTATCTTAATACAGCACTTACAAGAAAGAAAAAAACAACAACGCCGAAATTGCATATGCAATATACATACGTATTTACCTCGGTGGAATTTATCTTCCTCCAATCCACGGATGAATTTCTTAAGTACTTATATACAGACAAATATTATATTCAATTGAGAGGGTGTATTATGAACATAATTCTAATTTGAAGAAGACAGAGACTAACGATTCAATTTCTTTCTGAGAAAGACGTCAATGCAGGATTGTTTTTGCTTTTGCCTACAGGGCACTCATGTCACTTTGAGGAATCAGGTTTTAGAAGGCTTCGATTACATATCTGAAGAAAACAAATGAACAATGATTTATTTCTGCCTGGAAACGACCTTAACATGAATGGAAAAATGCATCAAGGGGAAACTCAAAATAGAATGATGAACACACATTCACGCACACAAACGCTCACACACGCACACGCACATTCGTATTATATATATATGCAATATTTCTAAAAAGGTGGGAAAATTAAGGGGAATCTGTCTTCATATTCGCAGGCGTTGGCTTTCATTCCAAAGAGGTTTTTTTTTTTTTTTTTTTTTTACTTCAACTGAACATGAAGGCAGTATTCAGGACCTGATGTGGCACATTTGAGTATACCTCCTTTGTCAACAATTGAAAAAGAAAATATTTTGTTTATGTCAAATGAAATTTTATATGGAAGCCTAGCTCGCTAGGCTGCATGTAGTGCGTCATCATTTAATCGTTCTGAATGGATATATCCTTACATTTATGGGAGCTTTATCGTATACTAATACGCATGGAATTGAATCTGAGGCCCAGTTTGGAATCTAGGTCTGTCTAATGCACATTAAGAGTATAAAGAATCTCAGTTCTCAGCAAACGCCGATTATTCCATTTCTCGAGTCTTCCAAACACCATGTATGTCATCGGATGGTGTTTAGATACGAAAGGGTCCCGCAGGTGCATAAGGTTTGCACGCCGTAAAGGCGGCAGGCTTTCAATATTAATGCAGGACGTAAATATTGATAAACACATCAGCTCATGCTCCATTTATCATACGATGACATATACTGTGATACTGTTTTCATTCTTCATTCGTTACCTGCACTTATATCAACGTACCTATGTCAGCACATATTGGTATATTGGTTTACTTTTCTTTACCCTATACAATATGACAAATATACATTTTGTAAAGAATTTAACTTAAAACAAAGTTAGGACTCATAAAGGAAAATATAAACAGACAGCTTTCCTTCTCGACGATGATTCTAAAGTTAGAAATTGTACATGATACAGAAATTTATTCTTTCATAGTCATGAAATCGTTGGTCGCTGTCCAGTTTCAATTCCTAACACCTGGTAAACCTGAAAATGCTGACCTTCAGAGTTTATTTCCAAATAACACCGATAAAAATGCCCTGCTTACAATACAGACTGATGCTTATCTTAATGGAAAAAAAAAAAGAAAGAAAGAAAGAAAAGAAACGTAGCACCTGGATGAGACTCATCTAGCTGGAGATAATGATATAAAATCCTCTATACGGAATTGCCTTTGGCTAGACAATATCTACTTTGAACCGGAAAGAGAAATGTAAGCTGATATGGGAAAAGCCGATGTGATTGGATATTGCTGTTTTCCTTTATATGCATGCCGTATACGCTAATGATTGTCCTTCGTTGAGTAAGGCTTGTGGACATCTTCAGAAGTTGGTTGGCAATGATGAAGATGGTGATGAAGTTGCGTTTACTGATCATCACTCAAAATTGATTGTGGGTCAACTGTAGATATGAAGGAGACACTTTTATACAATAGAGGCAAAAGTAACAATTATGATTAAAAATGTAAAAACTCAGTAAATTTCTGATTGGGTGATTTTATATTTTGTTTCCAACATTGTGTATATCATGGAGAATCTATGATTTATTACTTGAACATTCTAAATACCGTAACCATCAGAATGCCATGGTCTCTTCCACACAGAGATATAGCTAAGTTATTATAGGGGTATATATATATATATATATATATATATATATATATATGTGTGTGTGTGTGTGTGTGTGTGTGTGTGTGTGTGTGTGTGAGTGTGTGTGTATATATATATATATATATATATATATATATTATTGTGTGTTATTTTGTGTGTGTGTTTTTTTGTCTGTGCATGTGTGCGCGTGTGCGTGTGTGTGTGTGTGTTTCAGACTGAATATGTTTCCCCATGGATGCTTCAAATAACTGATTTGTTATGAAGCCATGCTTCAAATCAGCTAAAAACCTGATACCGCCTGCTCCAGAGGTAACCAATTACCCATGCGTTTGGATCATATTTCGAACAGCACGCGGCAACGTTTTCATTGTGGATGTTGCTTCCCACTCAGAATCATATCACTTTGGTCAATTATTAAGCATGGCCAGGTAATTATTACTAATGACGAATGGTCAGTCATTTGCAGTCGACTGGATGGGTCAAACTCGAATATTGATATTATTATCATAAGCATGGTATATTGACGGTGGATACAAATAGTGGTTTTGCCATGCAGTTCAATTGCTATGGCAAAATTGCATAGTTCCGTAAGTCATCAGGATTTTCAAATCATGTTAATGCTTGAATCGATTAGCTTTATAGGTATATTACAACTTAAACATGTGATCTCTTGAGTTATATTACACGCAATGACGTCGAAGATCGTTATGAAAAAAGACGTGAAATACACTAATAAAAATTTGGGTGTAGAAAGTATGTGTGTGTGCGTGTGTGTGTGTCTGTCTGTGTGTGAGAGAGAGAGAGGGGGGGGGGAGAAAGACGGAGAGGGGGCAAATGGAAGGGGGGGATTAATTATCAAAAACACATACATGCAATTGAGATGTAGCGTTATTCTATATCTTTTGACATTTTTTTTATCATTAGCAAAGATGGGTCATTATTTGTTTTCTTTTGAAATAATTATGACAACTTTCTGAATAGAAATCAATGTATTATTCCTTTGTATCCATTTTACATCATATTCTATATTAACAATTTATGTTCAGACTTTAGTACTGGATCCCTCTTCAAAAAACCTTTCACCTTACAGCTACGTTCGTCTCAATCATGATATTTTGAGACGCCGCCGGCAAATTCACAGACGTGAGCATCATAGGTCTACCTACCGACTATCTATCAATATCTACTCTGACTTGTTAGTGCAAATGACTGAGAATCTGAGTCACCCAGGTATACAGGAAGCTGGATTATGTGCAAAATATGCATCCAGCCGAGGCCCTGGGGAAATCATTGCTTGGTCGAATCGATCTTATTTTTGGAGCATCCCCGTTCCAACAGGTATATGACAGCGTATCGACTCTGGTATTCATGTGAAGTAAAAATGGAATTAATTTGATTAACTTTCTAAGGGTATTGCATGAGATTGCTGCGGCCCTTTCTATCCTTGGTTGAAGGCAACACGCCGTCTCAGAAGGCGCTGGGTTTGAGAAAGATACAAGGACGCCAGAGTTTGGATGTGTCGTGCAATTACTGAGAATTTTACAGGACTGTGTTGAAAGTAAGCAGCAACCGGATGAATTCTCGCCCTTGGAATTATGTGCGCATTATCATCGTGAGGTTATTGTAGCGTACCAGATTAATACAAAATCTAAACAAGTTAGTCACCCAGTCTGTAACCCTTTTCTTTTTACCTTCTACCGTGCTTTGCCCCACATGTTGTATTCTCCCAGACCTTTATATATATATATATATATATATATATATTTTTTTTTTTTTTTTTTTTTTTTTTTTTTTGGAGTAAGTGTCATTGATGTGAACGTTAATGGTTTCTAAGAATGCATAGATCGACTTTTCCCGATACAGATTTACCATAAAAAAGTTTAAAATGTTAATATTTAGGAATCAGTACACCATCTGACCATTATCCAATTTGAAACCCTGCTTGTTATAAATTCATTTCACTTTAGGCCCTCATCCTAAATATTTCTCGGCAATGTTTTCATTGAAGCGCTGCCCGAAACATGATCGCATGCCGGTGACAAGGGTCGTTTTCATTACGCTCGAGCCCCGCAGATGGTGGCCGTGCCCTACCGTTAAGCTTCAGGTGCAGAGACGAGTAGGTAAGGTGATACCCTGCAAGCGACGGTCTCACTCACCTAGCTATAGGGTCTGGCCGTGCTGCAGCATGCAGATCCACAAGGACTATCTCCCTGGAGTATTTAGATGTGTATCATCACAGCCAGGGAACTACATCCAAGCAATGACCTTGAAGTGTGATCGGTTTATCGAAGAAACCATACGTCGATCGATGCATTTGGGGTTATGTAGGGTTGTAGAGCTTTGAGCGAGAGTATTCCGTAAGGTATATGTATCTCCATTCTATCACTATTAATTGCAGAATTTGTTACACAGCAACAAGTTGTTGAACGAACTACTCAACGGAGTTCAAGCAAAAGTGGTACTTGTAAAGCGAAATAATACCTATCGAATCCCTTTCTTTCATCATTACCTATATACAGGTCCGCTTCGGTTAAAGTGTACCAATCACCTGAAAAAAATAATTTGTGTACAGCTAGCAGTATAAAATCAACCTCAAAGAACTTTGTCTGGTATCCTATAGGTCAACAGTTAATGAGTATGAAGGAAATAGAGGATAACATGAAAATGCTCGCGCGGAACCGAACTCCGAGTTTGGTTCCGCGCGAGCCTTTATCTTGGTGAGCGCGTACGGGTGCGTCGAGTAGTCTACTCACGAGTCGCTTTTACGCTTATAGTGTAATTAATATTGCAATATCTCTTTATAGAATTAATATTTGAAGCCCAAATTTTGAATATAGTATAACGACATGAAACCTCTAACATACAGAGCAAATTTTTTTTGGGTGATTGGTACCCTTTAAGGCATTTGAAGGAGTGATATTACGCAAAAGCCTTACAAAGCCTTAATTTTCGATTCGAAAATTCTTGTAAATAGTCAATGAATATTACTGAATGATTACTTAACTAATGAGGATACCGATTAATGTGTATTATACATGTTTATGCTTGTGTATTTATATATATTGATTATTGTTGATGTTATTTGTTTTATTGTTACCAAACAGGGCCTCATGGAAGACCACCAAATTTGTGATATGAGCCACCCTGTATCAATATCAGAAATAAATAAATAAATAAATGAATAAATAAAGGTTGAAATAATTTTATTGGTAGATGACTACAGAAAGCCCAACAGAAATGAAATACATGTAGGCTCGATAAGATCATAGTAATAGAAAAAAATATTAGTAATAGGAAAAGAAACTGACATAAAATGATAACGGAACACAGGAGAGATGAGTTCATCTACCCTAAAATGTGAAAACAGAATCTATTCTACCAAAATGCATATTCTGTTTGGTCTTTAAGTTGACCAAAAAAAACGCAATGTTCGTACACTTTACCCTTAAATGTAAACTGCTCAGTATAGATTTCTCATGTCAAATTGACTCACATAGAGAATGAAATCAAAATTAAAGTACTGAATTATTTTAAAAAAATAAAAAATAAAAAAACAGGAAAAGAAGTACAAAGACACAGCGAAAAGACAGAGAGATATATAGACAGAGAGAAAGAGAGAGAGAGCATAAGTGGAGAGATTCACAGAACGCAAGCCCAAGCGTGAGAAGAAGTGATGAGGAATATTGACACTGAGAAAATGGAATGAGATACACCTATAGTGTTCCCATAGGAACATAGGAAGAAAAATTAGTTAAATTGACAGCATGTATACGTCATCAATAACTCTGTATTTTTCCAGAAAGGGCGACTGCAGCCAGGGGGTAGACGAAAATAGTGGGATTTTTTCATTATTACCATTTTCGAACTTATGTTATGTGTACAAAAAAAACAAAAAAAAAAAACGACGCGCATAAAATGCAAAGAATTGTCTACTAAAATCCTTTTAAAGTGATTTGGTAACTTTGTAGAGGCTTGATAAAATATGAGCTGCCTGGCCTTACATGCTATCATGCTGTATGTAATATGGTGTTAAAAATGAAGCCCGGGGGGGGGGGGGGGGGGAGCACTTCAAAATCATCACGTGCTTCACAAAAGTAAACGTATGCAGGTGACCGGAAATGCCAGACTCATTTTCCCCCATAGACTCAGTGTTAGACTAAAGCGTATGGCCATACGCTTTCGTAAATGGGAGTATTCAGTCATAGATATCTTAATAATAACATATATTTGAAAACCTTTCTATGCCTAGCTATTTATTTATCCTTCTGTACATCATTATACAAGACAGATATCAACATTCAACAATTTATTTGATCAAGCCTCCACAAAGTTACCGAATCCCTTTAATGAGTCATACTGTTTGGATATTTCACTGTGTATAATAATTATACAGTTTACACAGCTATAGTCATAACCTTAAAAGGCGCCATTGGGGGAAGTTCAGGCGACATAAAAATACCTTATCAAAACTCAGCTGTAAAATGGTGATGCTTAGACAAAATTTTGTGTTGCAAAGTCTTGTGAGACATACTGAAGCTGTTGCTCAAACTGATATTTGAATGAATTCTTCCTGTGAATAAGCAGATGTGTTACCAAAACTAACCTAAACAGACTTTACCTTTTACAAAAAAGAGTCATGATAATCATTTTTAACAAGAGTTACCGGGCACATTCCTTGAATGTAAGTCCCTAGAAATATAAGATTTATACTCTACACAATCTTGGAAATTGTATGCATCAACTTGACAGGAATGACCTACCAAAAGCACTACTGCAAATGTTTTTAATAGACAATGACATGCACAGATATCCTACCAGACAGTCAAATATCTTTTAACCTCTAAGTACAAAAAAGCTTGTTTTACAAATAAAACCTTTATATACACTGGACCACAACTTTAGAACTCACTTGACACGGCGTTGAAATCAAACCCAACATTTAACACATTTAAACGTAAATATAAATTGTCCTTGTTGGATAGCTACAAAAATCAAGAAACGTCAATGTATACTCGTAGATTTAAGCCAAATGTATTAGACGGCCTCTTTCTTTCTATTCCCCCACCTCTCCTTCCAGTTATCCCTGCCTCCTTATCCCCCCGTATTGCTTGTTCACAACATTTTTTTTTCACTCTCTCTCTCTCTCTCTCTCTCCCTCTCTCTCCCAGTACTGTTCACATCCCCCTTCTCTTTGTTTTTGTTTTTTGTCTTTTTTCCTTTAAAAAGCAAAAAAGCTTGCTAATATCACTCAAATTAGCACGTTTCTTTCCTTTTTCTTTTGATTTAGGGATTGTAACTATTTTTGCTTTTTTTCCAAACAGGGGTCTATGAAATATAAGCTTATGTTTTCCTTTACAATTACAATATTAAAATTATACCAGTTATCGCTTTATCAGTGTAAGTCCATTGAATGATGTTCTGATATATCTATATTCCAACCCACATACATGCATTTGCTGTGTTCCTGTTCTTAATTTTCATATGTACTGTTTAAAGAATTTTTTAAAAAAATTGTAAAAGATATATGTTGGTGGGAAATAAATAAACTTTAAAACTTTAAAGTCCAGTGGTGTAAACACTTGACTGGGGGTCACGGGTTTGAGCAACCTGTGAGGCACTGTAATGTTCTTGGCAAGATATTAATCTGCTTTTGCCGCTCTCCACCTGGGTGTTAAAATGTGTTCCTGTTGTGGGGGAATTCCTTGAACGCTGTGAGAACGGAAATCGGTAGCCTAGCTAGAGCTGGGGTAATAGTGGAGCGCCTTGCGTACCTTGCGTATAATATGAGCGCTTGAAGTATCCAATATAGTTATTTTATTACGAATTCAATCGTGTCTTACTAGTATTGGAACTCAAATTAAGTCTCTGTAAATACGCTTCGAAAAAGGATTAAAATGATCATGGTATCTCCATGGTAAGCCTAAAATAATGAAAAAGTCTAAGAAATGTTATGCATTTCTCAAATAACAGTGCTTGAGAAGTATTTTCGCAACAAAACACAAACAACAAAAAAACAGAAACATATTGAATCATACAAAGCCTTCAAAGCTCTTTTCTCCATTTCCCTCTTTAAAATCCATGTCTTAAGTCCATGAGGATGTTAACTCTATTCCAATGTTAGATGAGTATGATTATTTTTGGTTATCAAATCCGATTAAATATAGATGAACAACGCATCTCATTTTATATTACAACTGTTGAATTCGTATCATAGATGCATATCTGTAGAAATATATGTTTCGATTGGCGAAGCATGAATATTTTACCGGTCTTAACATTGTGCTCATGAAGTATTCCAGTCAGTATCTCCTACTGACGAGCTAGCTGGAATTGTTTTATTTCTTCGAAGTAACACGACAGTAGTGCCTTTCTTGTAATCCTCCCCACCCTTAGTCTCATGCATTGGTAACAAAATATGGCCAAAAAAAAAAAATGGACAGACGACAATCGACCGCTCGCGAATTGATTTCCCGCCATTCTTTTAGACGCGCAGAAGAAACAAAACACCACTTAAGACTTTTGAACAGGACGATCAAGAGTATTATTTGACATTTTGTCTAACTTCTTCTAAATATATACTTGTATGCTTTTATCAATGTTTGTCGCCTAAAGGCAGAAGCTTTACGTCAAGTGGGTTCAACGACAGCATGCTCACAAAAATTAGATAAGGAATATGATGATTTCCCTTCTCTATTCTTTTCTTTCCTTTTTCTTTTTGCTGAAAAAATCTTAATGCAATACTCTTGATCTCCCTCCTACTCCTTTTTTTTAAATTCCCTTCTTCATCAGTATTACTTTATCTAAATTTGAAGTCAAGTGCATTAATCTTTATAGCAATGCCTTTGCTTTATCTCCCTATTATTTTTTTTTAGTCTCCATCTTTCCGATTTAAAAAAGATGTTATAATATAACAAAATACATAAAATAGTATCAAGGTTGGCTAAATCACTACTTAAATTGCTCTTCCTGCAGGCCCTGCAATTAGTATGGTTTAATATTTTCTCTTTAATATGATGTTTGACTAGAATATTTGTGCTAAACTAATAATAATAATTTGTACATAGCTAAACCAAATTTAATCTTAACGTCATGGTATTTTTAACACGGCGTATGTGTATACACAAGCCGTGTTATCTATCTATATATAAAGTCTTGCTTCAACACAACAAGTAGTCTCTTTTTTATCCTTCTCTTTTTTTTTCTTTCCGACTCTCTTGCTTTTTTATCTCCTTCTGTACCTTGCCGTTTATGCCTTTACATAAGCCTATCCCTATTTTCGCCTATACTTCTCTCATTAGTAACTTTTTATATACACATGCACTGGAGGTTTTCTTAGCAATATGCCACACTGAGTAGCATAGTAGCAGAGCTACATAGCCAGAGGCAGAGTACAATATGTATTACCATGGTAACACGGCTCTGGTGTTCCATCATCTAAATCCAACAGTCACTTTTTTCCTGCTTTTTTTTTTTTTTGTATTCGTTTTTGAATCATTAAAGATATTCCCTTTTGTGACAAGGGGTTAATGTTAGCACGAAAGACATAAAGGTTTAACATCAACGTCACTTAGTAATTCCATTGCATCAACTTGTAAGATGAATCAAGAAAAAAATGACATCCGGGATGAATTTGTCTGTTTCCCTTGGGTACACAAGTCAGGAAGTCTCTGCAAAGATATAAAAGTACGAAAGTATTAACTAAGGGTATTTGGTATTCCCATACAGAATTGTTAGCATTGCTGCATTGTTCAGCTGCGGATACTACTACTTTTCTGCATTATTTCCAAGCAGATCATTGTTTTCAAGAATAAAAATATCAAAATAGGTAACATTTTATTCAAATAATGTGACTTGATATATACCCCCAGTAATGAGTATACACTATATATTTAATGCCATTTCTTCTAATGCGAAGACTTCCATTAATTTATATATATATATATATATATATATATATATATATATATATATATATATATATATATATATATATATATATGTATGTATATATATACACACACCTTGATTTGCTGTAACCATGCATTGCTCGTTCCAACTATCTTCTTTTTTTTGGGGGGGGGGGTCTAAAAGACTATACAAATCTTATTACCCTCGGAGCCTATAACTTAAAAGCAAAGCTTTCACCTGAGGATCCTATATATATATATATATATATATCTTCTTTTCGCTTTGTCTTTTCAATTAATCCTGCAAGCAAACAATTAGACAATTACACAACTCCTGTACAGTCTCTGACAATATAATTTCATGTTTGTACCATTCATTTTGTGAAAACTTTGTAAAACGTGAAATGTGAAATATGAAACAATGAACTGAAACTGAAAGTGAAACAAAGCATTGTTGGAATGTCTTCAGTGCTTAACAAAGAAGAACGGTAAAAAGCAACACACACAAAAAGAAAGAATAATAGAGATGTTGAAACACGACTATATGATTTCCACTCATTTTGTTTGCACTGGAATATTTGAACTTTGAAATAAATATATGTATCACCTCGTTAGTGTATTATCTATGTGCTTTAGTTTTTTATTCGCTTTACAATATCCCATTATGTCCATGACAAAAACAGATTTGAAAGAAAAGGGCGGTGGGGCTTCCGTTTCTCGGTGCAACAAAACACGCAGCACTCGTGCAAATTTGAAATGAATTCTCATGCAGAGTGGATACTGAATCCTTCCAACATGCTTTTAAGAGATTAAAAATGGATAGTTTTGTGGTGACGAGCAGTAAGTTGATCACTTCTAAACCATTTTCTCTGGCCACAAATATATATGGTGGAATCAATCTCACAACTTTAAAGTATTGTTAGAGGTCTTTTCTTTTGGTTGTTTTGTTGTGTTTATTGTTTTTGAAAAAAGTCTCCTTAGCGTAGGAAGTAAACCAAACTATTTTTATTTTTTCAAACAGGGGTCTATGAAATGCAAGCTATGCTTATTTCATAGACTCCTCCACTTATGTTTTCCTTTACAATTACAATGTTTACATTATACCAATTATCGCTTTATCAGTGTAAATCATAACCAAGTCCATTGAATGATGTTCTGTTATATCTATATTTTTCAATTCATATATTTGTTATCTTCCTGTTCTTAATTTCCATATGTACTGTTTAAAAAAATTGTAACATATGTCTGTGGAAATCAACTTTGAAATTTTGAAACTATCAATTCATTGTAAACACTAAACTTGTATTTCAGACTTAATGAAAATGTTTAGTCCAACTATGTGTTCATGTATATAAATATGAATATATATATATATATAGAGAGAGAGAGAGAGAGAGAGAGAGAGAGAGAGAGAGAGAGGTAGGGAGGTAGAAAGAGAGAAAGAGAGAGCAAGAGACATTCAGAGAGGGGGGGGGGAGGAGAAATGTAGATATAAATAAAAACTAAGAGGAAGGAAGGATACAGTGAATGAGCGAAGCAAGTGAGTAAAGAAAAGTTAAGCGTGCGACAAGGATAGATGAAGACGGGATGGAGAAAGGTGTAAGAATTCAAGACATACTGTATAGTCTCAAACAATCACGGTGGTTTTCAAGTAAATTTTAACTGGTTTCGGGTTTTGCCAGTATTTCCAAATTATTTTCAGTCACAAAAAACTGATGTGGCCAGTTTACTTGAGGCCCTATTTATATCTTCTCTGTTGCAGGATGAATTTTGTACGCAATAAGGTCATTGGTACGTCCTTTTACTTTTTCATCTTATGGCATTCGTAAGTGGGTTAATAACCTAGTGCCTTGTACAAGCCCCCATCCGTGAATACTTAGTGTCCTCATGAAATTGTCATCAGGGCACTCCAAATTTTTAACTATCCAAACCTAGACGAATGTGATTATATTAGTTAATAGTTAACAGGTGAAGTATCTCATTTCACATTTGCCTCGATACGGTATTACCTGTTTAAAAAAAAGTTTCCTGGTGCAGATTTATAACTAGAGCGAGTCTTTTACTACCCCATGGATCGTCATTGTGTAAGGTGTTAATAAACTTAGAATTCAAGAAAAAATAGTAATTGGTATCTTTAATGATTGCATTTTTGCATTACGTATATCAATTTCAGGTGTTGTAGATTGTGTTAATGACCTAATCAGTATAATTCTATTAATGACCTAATCAACATAAAAGGAGGAGCTCCAACATCAAATGTAAAATGAAAATGAAGAGGAACTTTTCTCATCGTTATCATCGTCTCTACTTTTCAAATCTTCGGCTCGATTCTTCCACATGTATTAAAAAGTCTTCTCGTTTTTCACCACTAGATCTTCCAGACAGCATTTTTCGGCAAGCAGAGGGATCTTATGAGGTGTTGCATGGGTTATATTGACTATTAAACTGATTCTTTGACTGCAGCATATGCTAGACCCCAACTACTCATGCTGGTTTCAGGGGACTCGCTAGCTGGTGTGTGAGTGTATGTGTGTGTGTGTGCTTTAAGAGGGTCGATGTGATATCTCAATCAAAAAATTTCTGTCGGCAAATTCGAAGTTATTAGAGCTTTGTTGCAAATCGCGAGAAATTTGATAAACGTTATTTTTTGTGACTGTGGGAAACAAAAATGAGCCTCTGTGGGCATGTTTGACAATCTGACGACTGATTTTTTTTTACCTTGTCGGCATATCATGTGAAAAATGGAGGAAATTTTCGTCTGGTCGGCAATTTAAAAAAAAAAAATCTATTGAAGTCTTCCAGGTGCTCACGTGAGAGAGACATGAAACAAAAATAAAAAAGAGACGGAAGATGAACAAAAAAAAAAAAAAAAAAAAAAAAAAAAAACCCTCAAGCTGACTTCATACACTTTCCTTTCCTATGTGTATTAGAAATATGTTGGCATCATTAGTTGTACTATGATTTCATAGGCTGCTGATACCCCATAGGTGCATCTAGTGTCTTCCTACTGATTACACCGAAGACACACCTGATGCCACTAACGAAATTACCTTGCGCTGCAGAAAAAAATTGCACATACAAAAAATGATTTCTTTGCAAAATGACAGGACATCGGTATGGGGTTGTATAGATACTTGCACTGCTCATAAATGCGTTTTCTCTTTCAAGACCTGAGCTTTGATATGGAAATGTGTAGCCTTGGAACGGTGTTCTCTTACATAGGTACAGAGGCCATCATGTAAGAGTCATACCATTGGGGCTTTCCGTTTTATCATACTGCAGGGTTATCTGTATTTCACATGAGAAATATGAAATGAAATAAAAAGATGTGAATAACTCCACAATGTGTTTGAAAGAATACATATAAGGAAGTGTGGGAGGGAGGGGTTATAATTCATGGCTACATAGTGACAGAGAGAGAGAGCAACACCATCCAGATACAACTAAAAGATCTACGCAAGAAAAAAAATTAAAAAGTAAACTGTAAACTGTGAAATGGAACCTTTGGTTACTAACCAACAGTGGCAGTATAAATTGGCTCGTCACGTGTCGTGCAGGAAACATGTGAAAACTAAAAATATGTTCTTGAGGAGCATTGTGGTGCGAGGATCCATGAAACCGCGTTCACTTCCTTGGTTAGACAGGATAATTTACTTGATTAATGAATAGTCATTGATTAACTATCCATGATATTTGCCGCCCTTGCTTAGCGTTTCTATTCCAACTGATCTTTCGAGAGTCGTTTTCTCCATTTCGAGCAGTGGATTTTGCACCTTTGCCTAATTGAAACTTGATCAGAGAAGTCCTTGAATCAACAGCTTTCTGGAAAACCTGCTTGATTAGGCCACCTATAGGTGTCGGATTTGAAGCCTTTCCTAATCACCTATGGTATTTGGATTCGCCCACTCACTTAGTGTACCCGATCTCATAAAACGCTTAGTTGTCGTTCGTCATAGAGTGATTGACAGTTACTTTTCATCGTCCTTAAAATATATATAATTATTTGGAATTTAGGATATTTGTATTTCTAAGACATCTTTAAAACAATTAACATTCAACTTGTTGAAGAAGGGAGGCGGTCCAGAGTCACTTGAGGAGGATTATGAACCTCCACTGGTTACCCTGCCAATTTATGAATATATCATAATGATAACTGAACCAAAGATTCGGAAGTATTTCATATTTCAGAACATTTTAGTTATTATTGTCCCAAATAATCATTTCTACTCTTGCAACTCCAGTGCCAAATCTTTTTTCGGAAAAAGGGGTATTTCTGCATATTTTTATTGTATTTATTTATTAAAGGATCAGTTTACAAATTTAGCAATATAAAATCATAGATATATAACAATAGATATACAACACAAATAATAAAAGGACAGAAACAAAAATACGAATGCAAATATATAGGCAATTATGACATTTAAATACATATTACACATAGAATACATAATTATAGGTAATTAAATAGTATACACAAGCAAAACACACCCACGATCCACCCACACACACTTAAACATACACACAAACATACACAAGAAAAAATTACAACAAAGGTATACATATATTAGATAAGGGGATGTGATCAACTAATCAAAGAATCAGTGATATCCCAAATATCAAATAATGATTTTCTTAATTTGTCAAATGTATGGGTTGAAAATTTTCTTTAAATGGATTATATGGCAATAGCAACTATATCATTAATGGGTCAGTATTTCTATCTAGGATATTGACCAAAGGGTACACTTGACAATATATTTTCGGCCTGCTTAATCTATAGTAAGTAAAAATGTGTTTGTGGTTAGTATACTGCCCTCGCTAAAGTTATGACGAATTTTTTGGCGTTTAAAAAAAAAATGTAATATATGGGCTCTCTTACGACACGTTGCTATTGTTGACGTACTGCACAAAATGTAAAGAATTTTTTTTGGTGGCATTTCATTGATATGGAACAATGGTGGTATTTTAATGGCAAAGCGTTTGATAAGTAGAATGGAAACTATGGACAAATTTTCCAATATCTCTAGTGTGAAATGGCCTCAAACAAAAGTACAGTAGATCTTTCAATTCCAAGGGCTTTCGTAAATTTCGTACTTTCTTTAATTTTTTATCGTTCATTTATTTTGGTGTCATTCATTCTTCCCAGAATGAAAAGAATCAATAATATGTACAAAGATAAATTAAAGTAGAGCACGATTTTTTTGTTTTTGTTTTGCTTTCTTCTTCATACTTTAAAAAAAAAAAATCTTTACTTGCTACCTTTATCGGTCGCACATTCGCATTCCCCCTTTTCCTTCAATGTTTTGACGACAGCTCTTCTGATTTATCGATGGCCACTGTCGTTACATTTACATATGTTCCATCAGTTTTACAATTCGCATGACTGGTCCGAGTCAGCTTCAAGATCGATTGCAAGTTCAGCACTCTCAAGATCTACTGAGATTGATAATAGTCAGGTTCACACGATGAGGGCTAAACTTTAAGTTTCGCTTGTAGTTTCAAAACTTTAAGTTAACTTGTAGTTATCTTGTAGTTTCAGACAGTATGAACGGACTCGTAGTTTCGAAACTTTAAGTTTACTTGGAGTTCTAGAACCACAAGCGAGCTCGTGGTTAACACCGAAACCACGAGCAGTGGGTGGTCCTCCGTCGCAGATTCGGATCATGTGAACAGAATAAACTATAAGTTTCGCAAGCTTTTAGTTAACGATGACCTCTCTGTTCATGTTAAACTTCCGGATCATACCCTTTGTATGAATTGTGAACATAGGAACTGTATGTGTACTGTACACACAATCGGTATCTACTTCCGGTGTTAGAAACGACGATCGCTCGGCTTGTAGCTTCAGAACAACGAAAATCGTTGTTTCGGGCCCATGTGAACCCTCGTCGTTCTGAAAAGCACATGCACTGCACACGAAAATGGGTATATGGGACTGCACACACAAGTGGCATGAATGTTTGGCCCAAACATTTCAGCTATTTCCTGTTTTATTTCGAATATAAGGGGCATTTCAAGAGCAATAATTTTCAGACGGTGGGCATTTTTACTATGATGTTCTCCCAAACTCACATAAAAGGAATGAGAAAGCTCACATTTTTTTTTTTTTTTTTTTTACCTTTCCCAGAACTCAACCTATTCTTTAATGAGCAGTGTTAATATGTTTAAAATGTTGACTGGCTGGAATGTTCCCTAGTGAGTGTAGAACGTGCAAACATTGTGTGTGGGCGAGCCTGATTCCTACTACAGAGGTAAAATTACATCTGTAAAGCGCATAGTTTCGGCAGGGACCGGTCCATGGTTTCGGCAAAGTTGGCCAAAGGGGGAAAAGTTTATTCCTCATCGCCTCGACAGGATTGACGATATCGATCTTTAGTTTTATTTTCTGATCAAACCTATAACGACGACACTCATTTATTTATCTTGATGTGGTATTTCCATAATTGCCAAGTGCTTGACCTTTCTTTCAGCGACATAATATGTCTCCTCATGGCTAATAATTTTGTGTCGGATATGCTGAAATGCAACGTTGCGTATTGATCCAAGGTGACACGTTCATCCACCCACTGGACGCACCTGACGAGGATATAATCAAGCTCGCTCGTGGGGAGTGTGGCATTATGATAAGATTTCGTGATCGTTACAATCTTCTGCTTTTATTCTCCTTAGTCTCAACTTCTCAAGTGATTGTTTTCCTACAGAGGTATGGTGAATTTGCTTTGATGAAAGTGATAAAGCATCAATGCCTCAAGGGTTGCAACCGTTGGTAATACATAGTTGATCGGGTGATGATATTCACCTTGCATCCGATCAAGCCAAGGCGAAAAATAAAATCTCAACAGGCTGTATCCAACCATACCCCTTCTTCGTTCAAACATCGAAGACATACTTCTTCGGTTGAGTGTAACTCCGTTTCTGTTCAGACCCTTTCACATCTTGCGTATGTATAATGATGTGTATTGCTGCAATGAGTATTTTCTGGTTATTTTATCATGTATCATTATGATGAAACATCATATTAAACTCACGTGCCTGCTCCAATTCGAAATCCTCGAACATATTCACCATGTTCACAGTAAACATGGCAAAAGGTGCATGACAGATCAATGCAAGAGAAAGAATTTGTGAAGAGTGTAACAAAAAGTCAAGAAAGGTACATTGGTCCCTAATTTTTACCAGCGTTCTGTCATCCTAGCACTTTTACGCTCTTCCTATATACATTCAGATACTTCAATGGAAAATGGTAATGATGTGAAAATCTTGTCACTTTTAATCTGCGTTCAGCCTCTTCAATTGATCGCCTTGTTTTCACAGTCGTTTGCAGGTGCATATCAAAGCTAGAATTTAAAACGACACGATTGCTATTAATGTCAAGTCACTAATACCGTATTATCAGTCTATTTGCAGAATGGCGTTAAATAACAATCGATCAAGTTATCTTGCTCAGGTCTACGGTAACAGGTGGAAATGTGTTATCCCCTCTTTCTTTTTTCTTTTTTTTTTCTTTCTTAAAAAAGTGTTGATTAAGACATATTGAGTGCAGAGCTAATGAAAGTCATCCCATAAAAGTTCAGTTTACCGGCAACAATTGCCCATGTGTCAAGGCACTATATTTCTCTATCATCTTTCATAAAAACATAAAAACTTGTCTCTGTTGAAAATTCGTGATCCAAGTGCTTGTTGATAATGATGCTAAGGTTTTATTTTCGAAACGCATCACATTCATTATTACCAGCATGAATGGGTTTAGGATTTCATGGGTTTTGTCGAAGCTGCGTTTAGTTTTCAGCGAGAGCACCCAGTCAGGCTTCGGTGCTCATGTTTCCCCTTTTTCAAGAAAAGCCCGGATAGGGTGATTGATCCTTTCATCAACGCTAATTAGGCTATCAGTCTTCGAGGAGTTAGGATTAGATTTCACCTTCCGATCCACTGAAATACCAGCTAATGTCAAAGTGTCTGCAAACATTGCCTGGTCTGCAAGGTTATCAAGAAATTCGACAATATTTACTAGGCTTTTAGGCCAAAATTAATTAAACATTGATATCAGGATATCTAAAATTTTCGTGTCGCGTGTAAGTCCATTAATCTTTTTGGTACTATCAGATTATGCCATGATTTGTTTGACTGTTGGTTCTCCTTTACACGAACTAGTTTCCAAAGCAACCCCTTCTGTTGCTTTTGTATCTGAGGTCCTTGATGGTTAAAAAAGCGATAAACTCTATTCTAGAAACAAGTTCCAAAATTAATATGCTAAGGAGATTAATTCTTTGTTTGGCACATAAATACTCTTCTATGGGATTTGTGTGTAGAGTCTGTCCGAAATGAACACAATGACAGAATAGCACAGTAAGTGTTAAAGTGGGTTCTGAAATTTTCTGGGTTTTGACCTCCCTCAGTGTGCAAACTGTGTAAATGCGAAGGAGGGTTGAATGCATGTTTTATTTATCATTCTGGAATCTACATGTTTTTGTACATTGCTACTATGAAATGAATAATGGTGAAGAAAAATGTGTGGTAGTTATAGTGTTTTGCCTTCAATTGATTTGTGAGGTAGGTAACAACGTTTATTTCAACATTTTAGCAGTCTAATCGTTTAATTTCTATATCATCTTAGTTTTTATGTGACACGTAGAGGTACACGGAAATATGAAGTATACATTCATGTTCCATTGAAATCAATTCTCCACTGTGCAATATTTATTACTTTTCGAGAAAATGTCTATGGATTAGGTTTGACGAGGAAATGGAATTCCAGAAGGATATAATTTATGACGTGAAATGTCAACTTTAGTTCTTCGATATTACTTCAAAATTTGTCAGTATGTCTTACCCATTCAAATAGAACGTCGGTGGCGGTTCCAGGGGTGCCTCAGGTTAAACCCAATCCGGCATAACCGGTATAAGTACACACACATTTTCCCCCGTAATTGTGTCCCCAGGCAAGATTTTAGAGCCCAAAGGGCACCTGAAGCATGTCATCGCTCGCTCTCTCTCTCTCTCTCTCTCTCTCTCTCTCTCTTTTTTTTTTTTTTTGCTTGTCGGAGATTTCTTTGTTATTGAACTTGTGCCCCCCCCACCCCCCATAAGGGAATCCTGGATCTGGGACTGACCGTAAAATATATGAACCCTGGGCCCCGTTTCATAAAACTTGTTATCAATAACAAAGTGCAATAGTTGTTATAAAATCCTTGAATCTGATTGGCTAAGAGCAAATTTGTCATAGAAATGGGACTATTGTTATTGATAACAATTTTTATGAAACAGAGCCCTGATTTGTACCTAATTCGGTCAAAGAAAAAACAGATAACTTGTACCAGACACTGTACTCTTTATCTGAGAAATTTCTTCATTTTTTAATTTATTTACTTTGTTGTTGTTATTACGTGATGCTGTTGAAAAATTGTCTAAAAACTCAATTGCAACTTACTGATTTTTTATAATCACCAACAAAAACGAAGTAATTGCAATAGGTGACAATAATGGCTTATCATATAAACTCGAGACAGCAACATGACCCAATTGCTTTCTGGTATACCAGCTTTGAAATTGGGTAAAATAACCGAGGTCAGCTTTGACAGAATATATTTTAATGAAATAGAGGGCATCTTCCATACCAAATTCAACCACCCATTTAAACACGTTCTGGAAGTGTTATATCTTTTTTCATACCAAAAAGGATTGGCAGCAATGCAACCTCTACCTGAAAGAAAGGCTTTTGATGAATGATCTACATGATCTAGGCCTAGATCTTTTCCGCGCACACGCCAGAGGCGGCTTTTGATAAAATATATTCTTTGTTGTTGTTGTTATGATCGTTTAAAGACACCATAACTTTTCCCTCTCATTTTTGAAATGCCAAATTTACACGACAATCACGCGACTTACCCTACCTTTTATCAAAAGCAGAAAGAAATACACTTGAGAAGTTGATTTGTTATTTTTCTATAGTGATGAGAAGGGTATGGAAACCTATATACGGAAACACAAATGCATACACCACTTAATAAATTTTAAAACCCGTCATATGGAGTAATAAAAGTGCTGACACCGGGATGGTTCCAAAGGTTGTTGTTCAGCGGGGGCGGAATCCCCTAGGAGTAGGTCAAGTCCAAATGTTGCCAAGCCTGTTTGCCATTTACTATACTCACATAGTCGAGACACACTTTCTGATGGTATCGACATGGATACATAAAATGTGATTTGCTATTCCACCCGCTGCTTCGAGTGTCAGGAACTCGCCTCCGATTGAACGATTTTTGATTGTGTTTCATTACTTAATGGACCCTGAGGACTGAGCAGTGACAGGCCGGCACAAATTCAGCTCGACATCCCTCGTCGAGATTTGAAATGTTTGTCTCAAAAACTTTTTAAAAATATCAAATGGCACTGAAAACGTATTCTTCAGGAACGTCTCCTTATAGTGTGTTCCTGATTACGATAGTACTGCTTCTGCAAGAAAACACCATTCTCATACACTAAAGCATCATGACAACATAATGTAATTGTAATTTCAGATATTTAATAACTTCAATTTCCATAAGCTTGGGCGTTTTGCCTTAGCATAAATTTATTCCCAATTATGCCTCATTTCCTTTCTCTTATTATTTCATTATAGTTGTATTACTATTAATGCAGATCAGGTTATGCAATGTTCAAATATTTTTGCTTTGTTTTCATTTGATACAGTATCACCTTGAAAGCAGTGACTAATGGGACGATGAGTTTGACGAGTCCATCTCCAAGCATGGCGACCATCTTTGAGGATGGCGTCTCCAGTCTTGGACCCGGTGAGGCATCTGCCAACGGTTCGATGGCTGCAGACTCTGGTACCCCGATGCAATATATCATAACAAAGGAGAATCTCCAGCTCTTCATCTACTCCTATGTGGACCGGCTTCTTGTCACGGTAGCCATGCCCATCATCTTCATCATCGGTGTCATTGGCAACGCTTCAGTCATCGTGGTCTTCCTTCGGATAAAGGCCATGAGGACGGTCACCAATCATTACCTGATCAACCTCGCTATCGCCGACATGCTCTTCTTCTTGTCTGCCGTGCCGCAGTTTTGGATTCTGTACGCTACGAGTGTTGTCTTTGCGGATTACAAGAGCATCAGTCGCCCCTACTGCAAGTTGACCATGTTTGCAACGGATGTCGGAATTATAGTGTCTGGACTGACGGTTATTGTGGTCACTCTGGAGCGATATGTTGCTATCTGTTGGCCCCACAAGTTCAAGCAGTTAAGCACGAGACCGCGAGCGATATTGGTATGCGGATTGATATGGCTGTTTACCTCTCTGTACAAAATCCCCACCATCGTCTTCGCCGACCTATACGATGTTAATCTGGTGTGGCCCGACTCGTCAAATGGCACAGCCTATGAATACCATGAATACCCAAGGACCAAAGTAGAATGCTCCTACTGTTTACCCAGAGCGCACAAGCCATGTGATCGCTTTCGGTTCTCGCTTACTGTAGATCAGTTCCTCTTGCTCATGGTGATACCTGTGACCATGGTCCTCTATACCTTGATAGTGCTCCAACTACAGCGCCTTAGTAAGACTTCTTCACTTCGTGGTTCTGCAGGGAGTTCTTCGACGCGCATGAAGAAGCAAGTAGTACGCATGCTTATTGTAACCATCACCGTCTATATCATCTGCATCACACCATTTCGTCTGCTCAATCTCTTCAGTATATTCCAGCACGATCTTCCTCCCGATATCACTTGGGTTCTCGTCAACACGGCCCGTATCATGATGTACACGAACTCCGCCGTCAATCCAATTATATATAACATTATGAGCGACCGGTATCGCCATGCTTTCCGCCAAACATTCCTCTGTTGTATTCCAAGCTACGTGAATGTGAACGGAGAAGCGTCCAGTGACAGGAAATCAAAGTATACCAACAACGCGAGCACGCGCTTCGAGTACGAGCGCTCTACGAGGTAAAGAGGTTCGCCAAAAGGGGTTCGAGGAACGATTTCCTCATGTTAGTCACTTTAACGAGTAAAAGTTCCATCTCTCTTGCACTCGTGGTGATTCGGGAATTCGGAGAGAGATTTCCCGCTTGACATTTCTGTAAAATTGAAACAGTGAATCATTTATCCAAACGCAGATTTTCAAAGTACTGTGAATTGTCATGGATACAAACTATTACCAAAATATACTGTCATAATGTGTTCACATAATCTTCATATTTGGGAGGTCGTCAAACATTATCAAGGTATTACGAACGAGGAAAGCCTTTTGAGTTGGATTTTCCTGTCAAAGGAGAAAGCAAAAAGATCTGTTTGCTATGTTGCCTTTAGATATGAAATCTGCCGCAGAAACCGCGCGTCAAATTCTTCAAGGTGGATTCCTTAGGGGAATCATTTGGATATTCAACATCCATCATCTTTCAACGTAACGTGCATCGATATCTCCGAGCCTGTTTGACATAATATCACTTTGAAATCATCATCATAGTTACTCGATTTGCGTCAAATTCTTGAATCGACGGATAGCTAAAAGGTGACTTAGTGTAAATATAACGAATATAACTTATTAAAACAATACTGGAGTATCCGGACTTTCTACTGATTATGCAATCCACGTTGAAGCTAAGGAATTCATTCATAATTATGGTTAATCCAGCGAATTAATGTAATTTGCATGAAACGATTCTCACCTTGTAATTCATCCGGGTTACTAATATAAACCAGGCAACAGCATCATTCAAATGAAATGTTCAACTAGTCTAATCTTGAGACACCAGACGCATGTGAAACCAAGCCAACGATAGCAAGAAACCCTGGAGATGCAATCAACTAGGTTTTGTTTTGTGATGTGATGGAAAACGCGGTACATATATTATGTTGTAAACTTTGAAATGACGGAACCTCTCCCCATATTATATGGAAGGAAAACAAAGAGATATGTGAACACGTTTGAGGCAGATCATTTTCGCGACGTAAACGCTGGTTTTTAGTTTTTATTCAACCGGACGTTCGATTCATTGACAAACACTGATAGACGATGATCAAGTCTTGCACACTGATCAATTCTGATTATTCGAGGCAGTTATGAGGAGTACAGATAATGTACATGCGATTTTAAATATGTACTGTCATTATATTTTTTGCTGTACAAAAAAAACCAAGAGTATCTATAAATGTATATTGGGAATCCATGTCTGTTGTGGTTCCACTGTTGATTTTATTTTTTCTTCAAACGATCACTACATTTGTAACATACACCGATACTGACCATACTTGTACTTGGAATGATGCTACAGAAAACTTATTTCAGATGTACAAACCCATGGGATTATTTTTTATCATAAACCGTATACATCTTTTGCTTAAGGGCTTACACGCTGATTTGTAAATTCTTCAATTCCTACGTGTTTGTTTAGGTGTGGTAAGAGTAATGCTAACAAGGAATCTACCCCAAAATTTGATATATCCATTTGAACTTATCAAGCTTGTAAACAAAAACCAACAATCGTTCAATTTAAATATAATATCATTGGTGTTAAACTTCAATATTTGTGACCAAGGCTTTCGTTGAATTTCAGATCAATCTAAATTTATTTGAATCTTTAAACACACACTTGGTAAGGCAATTGATATCAACTTGGTTTTGCCTCTATCATGATCACTTAGATGTTTTTGGTACTGTGCTTAACGAGGAATATCCTCATTCACAGTATTAGGAATGCAGATGTTAGTTTATTAGTCAAATACTGTATAGTCAGTGATAAAAAAAGTGAAATCATAGACAAAGTTTGTTACGGGTGGATAACGGGGCCCTAAAAATGATATACATAATAAGCTAGAAATTTAGTTGAAGCCAATGATAAATCAACTGGAAAGAAAATTGTTGTATCGAAGAATCGCGATTCTGTTGTGATGCCACAGTTTCAAATGTGTTTTGACTTGGGATAACCACTAATGAACCTCTAACTTAATAGGACGTCTTGTTAAATGCATAAACATGATATTTGTATTACTATTGTGAATGTTTCTTGAAGTTGCTGCTCTCACATAATTTTAGTATCTTTTTTAAAAGATGCGCTTGTCATCTCTTTGTTCTTTCATCATATTTATGGAATGGATATCACACCATATTTCAGACAGGGAAATGTATATTATATTTCAAATAGATGACTTATATAAAAGTATTTTCTAGCAATGATCGTAAAGTGTTTTAACTTGTATGAATCCTATCACGATTACTCTGCATATCAATGGCTCATTGTAAGCGCATATGTCTTGTGAAGTTGACTCTTTGGAATTGATTGAATTAAAAGGCATTACGTTCAATGCTACATGTAATGTTGTGTCGCACTCTCTTTCCCTCTAGTGCATGCGTCTTATTCCTTAAATTAAGGAGTCGATCAAGATCTTGGAAAAGTTAAAAGTAATTCTTGAACTTGCTCATTTCTTTTATGTCAGTTTAAAAGAATATCGTAGTAGAAATTTTCCCTGAAAATGATTGCTCTTCAAATGCCCTCGCATTTGAAATATCACGACAAAAAGATGAAGTGTTCGGACCGAACATTCATGCCACATGTGTGCGCAGTCCCATATACCCAATTCTGTGTGTGTAGTGCATATGCTTTTCAGCGAGATCAGGTGAATTTCTTATCGTTTTGATGTTTCCAAAATTTCCACAGTTTACACCAATTCTTATGAAGACATGATAAACATACCTAAGAAACCAGTTCGTAATTTGTACCTGGTACAAATGACGCTGAAATGACCCAATTTGTACGCGCACGCGCATCTGCCTTGGTGGCTGTTTAACAATTAAAATCATATTGGTGCACGTATCGTGGTGCGTACAAAATAACAGCGTGTGAAGGTCAAATGTACTCGGTACATTTTTCTGCACATGCGCAAATTTTAATTACGAACTGGCTTGTTAGTACATGGTACAAATGACCCTGAAATGACCCCCAATTTGTACCCGCACGTGCCTCTGTCTTGGTGGACGCGCTACTTGTCAAAGGACTAATATCATACTGGTGTGCGTATCATGGTGCGCACATTATGAAAGCGTATAGAATGTCACTTGTACTTGGTAAAGATTTTCATCTGCGCGAGCGCAAATTGTAATTGCGAACTGGCTTATTACTTTGAGACAGTTTCTTTCATAATGTAATCTCATGACCCGAACTCAACTTTATCTTTAAAGTATGTGTCAGAAAAGAAAAACTTCTTTGAGGTCACATAGGTATATTTTTATTGCTAATGCATGGTACGATTCAAAATTACATCGCCTATACAATAATTAAAAAATCATCATTACATAGTATCATTCTCTTGTGTATTTTTGTGGTACACTCAACGAACGAGGCAATAATGCCTTATGAGGTAATGTTGAGTACTGGTCATGCGATTGGGTTGTGAAAGGTGCTGTCTAGAAGTTCTTTGGGGTGATAATAGTAAAAAAAAAAAAAAAAAAAAAAGAATATGTATGTGATTTGAGGTTATGGAATCAACATGATGACAACAGTCTTGCTGAAAATAAAAGACAAAGAGAAGCACTGAGCGCAGAAATGGGTGTATGGGACTACACAGACATGTGGCATCAAAAATTGGTTCAAAGTCTTTAACTATTTCTGGTCATGGAATATGAGGGCATTTTTAGATGAATCCTTTTCTTGCAATATATCTACTATGACATTCTACCACATAGGGATTAAAAGATTAAGAAAGCTCAAGAAATATTTTCACCTTTTACCAAAACTTAACCTCCTCTTGAAGGCCTGGTGACATGCCCCTTATTTTTTGTTTTAACCCTTTCAGGACAGGAATTATTTCAGGGCTAAATTGATCACATTTTGTTCTTCAAATTGGCAACAATAATATTTTTCTTTTAGTACTACAAGATTGTAATAAGGGGTAATGTCTTTGAAAACAATATACATGGTTAAAAGAATTGGCGAAAAGTTGAAAAAGTTGCCAATTTTGATAAAAAAACAATGATTTTGAACCTCTCAATGTGTTGCCAATTTAAGGATTTTAAATCTTATTCTCCTTTTTAAAATTCCTGGGATCAAACGCAATATTGTCATGTAACAAAAATGGACACAGTGTGTGCAGAAATTTTTGCTCTTTCTACTCATGTATCTAGTATATTTTTCGGGGCTCTGAATCAAAAGTTATTGAGCCCAACCACAAAATGTGGTCAATTGTCTTGAAAGGGTTAAATTGATATAATACAAACACGCGTAAATACATACAGATGTATACATTTTATGAAGTATATGTGTGTGTTGTATCAGAGAGTGTAAATGCGAAGAGTGCTCAGTCCCGTAATTAAGTACGTGTGCATATTGTGGTGCGTTCAAACAATTTTAGGTGCTATAAGACAGATGACTTTTTTTTTTTTTTTTTGCCAAATGCATGCAGAGTCCCTAAAATTTAAGGGGGACATGTTCGATTTGTTGAGCCATAATAATAGTTTTCAAATAAATTTTAGGGGAATTAGATCCATTCCAAAATCCCTGTTTCCACGCGTTAACGTATGGCAGCTGCAAGGCGAAAAGCATGCCTAGTCCCTGAAATGAATGCGGGGTCTTTTCAAATATTTAAGCTTTCATTAAGCTTCCTCAGAGTCTCAAATCACATATAAGTAACATTATTCCTATTTCAAAAGAAAAAAAAAGGGGGAATTACAATAATTATTTATTCCAAAATTCCTTATTCTGGAGTGTAAACCTATGGCAGGCGACACCTTTTTTTTTTTTTTTTTTAAATCAAAAGCACGCATAGCCCAAAAAGTTTATGGGGTCTATTCGACCTGTTGAGCCTTGATTATTCCTTTTCAAAGCTTGAAATGTCATGTAAGTAACTTTTTTTATCATTTCAAACAAATCCTGGGGAATAATTTAAATCATTCGATAATCCCTGTTTCCACTTGTTAACATATGGCAGCTGGAAGGCCAACAGCATGCATAGTCACTGAAATTTTAATCTTTTTCAGGAGCCTCTTTGACTTGTTGAGCTTTAATTATTCCTTTTCAGAGCTTGGAATTTCATATAAGTTACGTTTTTCATAATTACAAATAAATTTTGGGGGAATTAAAATCATTCGAAAATACTTGTATTCCCGTGTTAACCCTATGTCTCTGTCAAAATGTAGGCATAATCCCAGGGATTTATAGTAGCATTTATTGAAAATAACGGTTCAATAATTTTTTTTTTCTTCTTAAACTATCCATCCTTCCTCTCGTGCAAACACCAGACTGGGAAAAAGATTGAATAAGATATGAAATATCAAGAAACAATGAGACATCTTTTCACGTGTTATGGCAAACGTATTTTTACGAGCCTTTTTTTTTTCACACAGCAAATTACAACTGCCGAAGTTACTACGGAATTACATGAAAGTAAATTGTCTTGACGCTATTAAATGTCTTTGGTTGTATTAGTTCAGGTAATGGGAATAAGCACGTCACAATATCTAAGAAGCTTAAACACGTCTCCCCTCAGGGTATGAATGCCTCACTGGTGCCCCTGACAATGCATTCGAAAGCTATTTGCATTTGATGACTTCAAATAATCCACACAAGAAGCAGATGGAAAAGGTTGAACATGATACAGGGCCTCCCCTTCAGGTCAACACTGTGGACATTCTATCTGAAGGTATCGCTGTGGTAAACTGTCAGTCAATCAAGTTATTTTTCTGTCGCAGTGGTGAAATGGTTAATCGGAGAACTCGAAACCCCATCCCGCCTCGAGGGAGGAAATTGGGAGATCATTGAGAGTCATATATCCCGAAGTATGAGGAATGATAGGTCAAGAGGAAAAGACTACTTTGCCTTGCCTTGCTATTTCCAAGATTGCCACCTAAAATACCATTAGGTTTAAGTTACATTACGTTTTACCTTTAGAACAGTACGCATGAGTTCCCAGACAGGGAGTAATCCCGTACGATCAATTGGTACCTGAAAAAGAAATTACAAACCTGAATGCACAGGTAGATTTGGAATAATCTTCTTTTTTAAATATTGTACCTTACCTAAGATTGCATTTGAAATACGGCTGTTAAGAGAAACTGTATGGCCCGTGTTCAACTAGAAATTTAAAACTCCGTCGACGCTGAGTTTAAGCTCAGTCTAAATTCGAGTTTAAGAGTGTTACTAAAAGAAGTTACACTAAGGGTCTTAATTTCCATTCTTTAAACATGACTTAGATTCTGTTTTCTGGTTTAAATAATTTAGTAGAATATGGGACTGCTAGTATATATATATATATATATATATATATATATATATATATATATATAAAACCCAGACAATTCATTCAAAAACTTAACTGTTCTTCCCAGCCATAATAAATTAACGTGATAAAGGTAATGTAAATGCTAATTTGTAAATTCTTAATACCCCTACCTGATATCACTGTATACCTGATTAAAGCCCACCGCACATAATACGATCCGACTGCGATCCGATTTTAAAAAAATCAGTTACATTAGATACTGAAATTTAAAGAAGATTAAGTTCTGAATAATAATGTGAATACTACAATAGAAATTTCAGTTTATTGTAAGCCTTCTATTCGGAGTACTGGCCAAATCAGCTTCAAATCGTAGACAATCGCACGACTGATGTGATGTCACTAGCTACGATTGGGAGCCAACTTTGGCCTTTCTTATACAAGGAAGTTCGCAGCCGCCCAAAATTTCGACTATTCAGAACCTTAACCTCCATCATGTAGATTTTACATGTTCGAATGTTCAAATCAAATTCTATTGCACATTCTTCCAAAATCGAATCGTAGTCAGATCGTAAAGTGTGCGCTGGGCTTGAGACATATGTTTCTTATCGCTCTAAATGATGCTATAAATCATGCTCCTCTACATAACGACTGGAAAGAAAAAAATATATTTTTAGCAGAATTGCACTAGTGAAACAATTCTACGAATATTTCAGCTTCTAGACCACTGAAAAAACCCCACGAAAATATCATGATCTTCGTGGATTAACAATTTATAGAAATCTTTATTCCATCATGTTATAGTTTAATAGTTTAAATAAGCCAAAGCCAAGATGCACTGTTATTGTCAATATGTCAATGCATCCAGACTAATGGCCGTCACAAGATGAAACTAAGATGAGCAGAAATTGACATTTTGGGTTCTCCGATCAAAGCAAATATCAAAAGTTGGCAATCGGATATGGCGGAATGAGATATCATTTTATTTTTTCTTTATCGTTGTTCTTTCTTTTTCTTTTTTTTAGTTAGATGCTTGAAATTCTCTTGCAAACAATTGCCCGGAAGTGATATATAAGGGCATGAATAGGCTGTAAACAAAAACTGATGACTGAATAAATGTTAATCCCATTGCAATATATTCAATTTCGATTTTATCATATATAAAAAAAATGCATGACAAAACTCCAAAGACTAAAATTTTCATATTTAAAGTAAACTATACAACAAATATGAAAGAAGCTTATGAACATGCAATAGATCAATAACAAATAAAACAAGTACTTAACACTGATCAAAGTAGTATAGCTATATAAACCAAATTTCACAAAAGTATCGGTACAGTAAAAAGTAGATTGTGTTTTCAAAGAGACCGTAGAGGCATGTGTATTGTAAATCAGGGCCCCGTTTCATGAAACTTGCTTTCACTGACAATTTACAATAACTGTTGTAAGCTACTGAAATCCCTGCATCTGATTGGCTGAGAGCAAATTTGTCGGTAAAAATCACTGACAAGACACTTGATGACCCCCCCCCCCCCAGGTCCAATGGTAATAATGATAACAAAGGGTATTGTGGTGATTTAGAATACCTGGGGAGCGTTTCATGAAAGGAAGTTGTCGGATATTTCATCCGACAACTGTTATAAGCTACTGAAATCCTTGCATCTGATTGGCTGAGAGCAAATTTGTCGGATAAAATATCTGACAAGTCCTTTCATGAAACGCCCCCCAGTTATGAAACAAATTGATGAAACAATTTCAGAATTGTATATAACTCGGTAATTGCAAAGTATTATTGCATGAAACAGATCAGTTTTATTTTAGAAACTGTTGGTAGAAGTGAGATTTGAAATATATTGAATTCAGACATTTAAATGATTACAATCTAATATGCATGTACATCACACCAATTACCTATGAAGTTGTACATTATAGCGCAGAAATGTGATATATAGAACCTTACAATATTGAAAATAAATATAGGCCTACATAATACAGATTGATAATATTAAAAATTGATTACGAATTTAATGATTAAGGAAAATACACTAAGTAAAACATGTACATTATAGAATTTTCCAGTGACTGATATCGTTTTATTCATTCATTTATTCAATATTCATAGTTATACAAATAGTTATCCAATTGCATAGCGGTGTCGTTTATGAAAAATTTAACATTATATTCGACAATTACAAACGTTCTGTTTAGCTTGTTACAGTAAAGAAACCACATTAATATTTTGTCGCTATTGGATTGTTATTCACGACAAAGGGAACTTGTGTTGTCCTCTCAGAGAAACCACATTTATGGTCACTGTCCTTGTTTTGTTAAAACGACATCTTTTTCTTCATGGTGCAGCGTTACGGTAGTCTGGGGACCACCAAGAAGATTTTTTTTTCAGAACCACAACAATAATTCCATTTTTAAAATCCAGACGAGATTTCACTAATAACGCCAAAACCACAAACCCAAAGAAGCCAGTGGTCTCTTAGTTTGTATAAACAAGTTTTCTTTTTCTCAAACATGTCCGTCATAGATAGAAACTTACGAGTAACCTCAAACCTAGAGGAAAGGTTTGCTGTTGTTGTTTTTTGTCTTCATCCGTGAAATTTTTGTCTCTTTTGTCGTAAAAATATGATCAGAAATATGGAAAAAAAAATCCCGATTTTTTTTTTTTGTACACATTCTGGTTCACAGCAAATAATAAACAGAATATATGCCGTTCAACATCCAGTAAAAGGAAGTTGTATAACACATGCTTAGGGGACAATTGCTCCCCGTCAGTTTAGAACACCTATACCGAATACTAAAACTTTAACCCTGGACCAAACACTATAACTAACACTAACCCTAAACCTCACCTAAAACCTATACTGCAACCCAAACCTTAACCCTATATCTTTGATGAAATAAAACCCGAAGAAATGGTCGCCAAAGCATATGTCGGAGCACCGTGAAAGGAAAATCTACCGGACAGGCTAAGCAGTGATAGCTGTCTATTTTTTTCTCGTACTATACCCGCGTAGAGCCCCTGATAATTCTCAATACAACTTCCTCCTACACAATACTCTCTACAGACCTATCTCCCTGAAGTTATATCTCACAAAATGCAAAATCCGCCTTTCAGTATTTGACCCACTTGTAAAGCAGGTGCATTGGAGCTAAGGCTGATAACTAATCACCGGAAAAATATCGGGCATCGTCTCCATCACCTATATATGTCTTCGGTGTGCCAAAGCCTTTCATTGTTTTCCACGCGAGGATACAATCTTGCCCAAAAAACAATTCTTGTATCGGTTCCCCCTTATTTCATTCTTTGATGAATATCGGTATATGATATAACAGAAATCGCAACACCGAAGCGAGTATTGTTTAGATAAACATCGTGCGACCTAAAAATGTTGTTTGGCTCTAATGAGGCTTGATTTGGGGATGTGACAGGTAGATATTTCAAATGGCATTAGCGGGCGACAGTAAACAGAGCCTAATCCATCAAATTAAGCCCTATATGATCATTGACACACTTTAACGAGCAGGTTAGCCATTTCTTATCTTGATTTTCATTTTCAGAGAAATCGTGGCCTGATGTGTATCCGAACAAGCCTCTCATTATATTTGATGCATTATTCAGTAGGCAGGAAGGGAAATGGGACTATAGTTTGCTTATCTTACGAGAGCTGAAATCCCTTTGACAAATGAGGTATTACTAAGACCTAAATTCACCCACATTACGGAAATTTCGCAACGCTATTATGCTTTTCAAAAAAACACAAAATTTAAGACATCTATATAATATATGATTTCTGAAATAAATTAGAGCATTATAATATTGATGACTACAGAGCCACAGACTGTTGATGGGAAGATTAGCAAATCTGGTTAAAAGGAAAAGGGTCTTTATACACCGTAGGTCAGTACATAACGCATAAACCATGTAAACTAGGTGTGATATGCCATCATCATGACGATGAGAAAGTGAGTAGGAATGAGAGAGGTAGAGAGAGAGAGAGGGAGAGAGAGAGAAAAAGAGAGAGAAGAGACAGAGAGAGAAAGAGACAGAAAGAGACAGAGAGAGACAGAGAGACAGAGAGACAGAGAGCAGTATTATTGAAAATGAAAATGATAATGGCGGTAGCAATTTATTTTTTCATTCGGCTATGGTCGATCGCATGGAATTCTTTCCAGCAGCTTTCCGCTTGAGGTTATTGTTACCATAAGAAAAACTGATTTTTAAGCTAGAAGCCTCCATCCACCCCATTTCTCCGCCAACTGGCCAAATAGAATAAATGTTTTATTGCAAGTGTATTTTATTACAAGATTAATACCACCTACAATCTTTTAAAAGATATTTAATGTTAGACACTTATTTGAACCAACTGCCAGGAGAATGATTTATTTTTTCAGAGTTAAATTTTAAAAAAATGTCCTATAATTTAGTGAGAATTTACAAAGATCATAATTTCTGATGCAAATTTTAAAGGGCATCCAACCTTGGTAATATAGGATGATTTGTGTGAAAGTAGAAAAATAAGAAAAACAGGATAGCGACAGTATGGAAAAAATCAGACAAGGAATAAGAAAGTTATGGATGTTTGAAAAATGAGATCACTAAATCCATGCAAATCTCAAACTTGGTGAGCCGATTGTGACATAAATTATCGGCGGTCAACTCTCCCGTTTGCCGTACATGAAGATATCATTATTTTGCGGTTTTATCCTAGCGCCTTTCCCTCGGGGCAGTACTCCCCATATATTGTAGATATCATACTGTTGTAGGCGCTCATAAAAGTAAAAAGATCAGACTGAGTAATATGACATTTTAGTCATTTTGTGTGTTGGAGATAATGGGGGTTGTCCGCCACAACCTCACAGTAATATTACCTATTCGGCCAATTTGAAATTCTGATATGTACAGTGATTACAACTTTCCGAAATTCATAACTTTCTTATCGCTTGTCCGATTTTGTTCAGACTTTCACCAGTCTACTTCTTTGATTTTTTTCCTCTTTCTTTCAGAACAGCTTTCCACAAAGGTTGGATTTCCCTTTAAAATCCCATTCCAGAGGAAGCGCAACCCCCGCCCCCGGCCCCTTCCCCTCACTCTTTTGGAGGAGCTTGGAAGTTTGCATAAGGCCCATCATGGAAACGACAACGTCAGTCTCGTGGGCCGTCGGTCAACATCTCGCCATACATGAAAGATTTATTTCGAATTAATTTAGACAATTTGATAATTAAATAAACATTGAATACATACATTATACATTTCACCGCAAAGTGAAATATCTTACTTCTATCTTCACCTTTTGACCCTGCTTTCGCGTCCTCGAAATCGGATAAGAACTTCATCAGGTATCAAATATTCATAGTCACTGCATAATTCTGACACATGACAAAAAAGTGGTGTTACCATGGCAATAATTAACTTACTCCATGTCATGACCCACTTTGTGTAAGTGCGAAATGAAACGAGAGTAGTCAGTGAAGAAAGAAACTGTCCATATCTGTCATTAAAATACTTTGTGCCTCGGACACTTTATCTTTTAACATAAAGGGAAATAAGAGAAGGAAAAGGAGCTAGTACATGCTCTAGCTCTTTGCATGTTCCATCCAATTGGTTTTAGTCTAAGAAAAGGCTAACATTGCTAAAAATGTCAGCGTCTGAAACGAGTGGCCAGTTAACATGATTATCTTGTCAGATAATCAATTTAATTACAGTCCTATACTGTGCATCACATTCACTTGTAGAAAACTTACCCATTTTCGTTTCTTCCATTTTAGACCTTACTTTTGGAGCGGATAAGACAACTTACAAATCCTTTTTTTTTTTTTAAACCTCTTATATACCAACACAACAGCTTTTTATCCTTACATTAAAGGGATTCGGTAACTTTGCGGAGGCTTGATTTAATAAATTGTTGAATTTTGATATCTGTCTTGTATAATGATGTTCAGAAGGATAAATAAATAGCCAGGCATAGAAAGGTTTTCAAATATATAATGCTATTATTAAGATATCTATGACTGAATACTCCCATTACGAAAGCGTATGGACATACGCTTTAGTCTTACACTGAGTCTATGGGGGAAAACGAGCCTGGCATTTCCGGTCACTTACATATGTTTACTTTTGTGAAACACATGATGATTTTGAAGCGCTTTTTTCCCCTTCATTTTTAAACCATATTACATACACTGATAGCACGTAAGGCCAGGCAGCTCAGATTTTATCAAGCCTCTACAAAGTTACTAAATCACTTTAACACGAGCATAAAGGGTCCAACATTAAAGCTAGAGTTTCAAAAAAGGCAACCTGTAAATACTAATGGTTTTCCTTGACTGAATAATTATAGTGTTCCTTTACTGCTTTATTTCATGCAAAAAAAAAATGCAAAATGCAATATTCTAGTTTTTACCCCCCTCTGGATCACTTCATATCTACCTTAGATGAATGCAGCCCCTGATGCTATCATGAAATAATGTTCTCGAATTTACGGGGTTATTGTGTGCCTTCCAGTTGGGGAAAAGTCCCAATCAGCGGTGAGTCGTAGTGACCTCACAACAATCGCAAGGCTGCCAACCGACTTGTAGCCGATTCGGCCTTATTTCTAAATGGAACTCATAACATGCCAAACAGTTCCGATTATTACAATTCTAAATAAGGATTTATACATTCAAATTTCAAAAATCTAATCTTTATGTCTTTTACGTAAAAATCCAGTTGCAATGAATAAGATTGACGTAAAGATTTAAAAATGTCTTTTATGAGCAAAATGCCCCATGATGAATGGCTCATATACATTTTGATAGAATTTGATATCGAACATTTGCTGCACTGAATTGATTAGAATTTGCTTCAAATAGCTCTTGATGAGAAAATATTCGAAAATTTTACAGAACACTGAAACATAATAATGTTAATGTCGACTGTCATGTTCAAAATCTTAAAATGCAATACTCTTTGACAGTCATGAGGAGACTGCATGAAATGTATCGTCAGTTGTGACCCGGTGAAATTCTATGCAATTCCCTGAACAGATTAACCAGTTAATCCATGCCTTGAGAGAAAAACATGAAACATGATAATACTTCTAACCACATATCACTTCTTTCTTTTCAAAAGGGCATGCCGTTTGCAGATTCAAGGAATAAACTGTATCATTTTATAGAAAACTCTACTTGAGTCTAAGTAACATAACGATAACCTATATTTTCGAGAGTTCGATGCACCTCTCCTGTATTCTCTTTCGGACTGCTCAGTCATGGATATCATAAAATGGGAGCCGTTCGTAATAGAGACAATCCGCGAAACATAATAGTTACTGATTCCATTTTGTAAAGGTATTAAAGGAACTAGGTTATGTGGGTCCTCGGCAGTCGACTGTCACCCTCCGAGGATTGATGTTCAGCCTGCGTAAGGAATCAAATAACATTATGTGATATCTGCCATCCACATGATCAACTGAAATCTAGAAATGCTTACCATAAACCCCTTCGTATACTGTTGCTAATGACAACGAAGCTAGTAGTGAAATTAAGATTTTTTTTTTAAAGGAAAAGAAAGAGGAGAAGGAGGTTACCTTTCGACTGCAAGCACGAGTTCATCTATAAATATATTCACCATGTGAGTTATGATATGATAGGTCATTAAAAAAAAACTAAAAAACGGCGTTACTTCCATTGAAACTGAGTACACCGGTAAGTATATCTTTGTGAGATTTGATAGCGTTTTTAAAGTAGATTAGAAGTTGGCAAATAATTAAATGGGAAGCTAGCAAGTTTCGATGGTATTATCCCATTTAACATGTTAAACAGGGATCATTTCAGAGACTAAGTTGTTTAATTGTTAAGTAAATTTATTTCTTTTATAGAACATTCTCTTTTAGTTGTGTAGAATAAACATTAGTCAGACCCATTATCAATTTTCCACAACGTACCCACACTTTAATGTTTCGAACGAATTGCTCCAACACCCCAAGTTGAAAGACGTTCGTCAACCTCTTTTAATAATACAGATCGACTGGTATCACATATTGTTCCCATTGACAGAGGTATAACGTTAGAAAAAATTCATATAAGATTTTCTTTGCAACTTTATACATTTTCATAATCTGAGGCAACGTGTGTGAACTACGGGTGGATATATGACGCTTCGTCTGAGCAATACATATTTATTACCCAGTAGAATGTTTCTGGCGTCGCCTCATAAAATCCGAGAAGATGAAATCTGAAGATAATGAGAAAAGGCTTTTCACGTTGGCATTGATATCTCTTAGAGACGATTATCGTGAAGATGGCCTTGGTCTGTTCAAAGACTCTAGGCACAGTGGCTATAATGATTCAATTAGTCGTGACAATGATAAACGATTAGTGTCTTTGGTGCTTATAGAGGTGCGCAGTAAAAGTTTCTTGTTTCTCGGTGTAGAAAGGAAAGGAAATGTCAGAGCGCATATTAAAATAACAATAATAATGATAATAATAGTGAACGTTGCTTATATAGCGCATATCACTTACATAAGAAAGTCCCTATGCTCTTAAAGGAAAATGTATAAAGAGATAGGTCAGAAAAGAAAACAAAAATGCCTCGTACATGGAGTTATGATAATATAGAATCAAATATGATTGAAAACCCAGTGAAAGCTATTAACCATTCCAATGCAGTTGCTTTAAAGGTAACGTTTGGTTTAGGTAAGCCCTCAAAAACTTTTGGTCAAATTTATTGGATTTTTGTTTATAAATAGCAAGATACGAGCAATACAAGATTTCACGTCCTAAAGTGGCATATTAAACAAATGAGAGGCAAACAATAATTTAGGTGCCGGGTCAGGGATATAAATTCCCAACAACTTCAGTGTGCACTGTACACCTTACACGCGTTCAAAACCTACACACAGTGGCACACATGCTATCACTGTGCGAAGCCTCAAGATCGTTGTGCGGGGAGCCGTCAGGGTGGAAAGGTCCTAGTGTAGGGCAGTATGTTACCGTGATCTAGCGTTCGTTACATATATTTACGGTAAAATGCATCGTAAATCAAATAATCTCGTACAGACATCTTTTGATGAATGGAAAACAACATGATACTATGTTTAACATGTTTCTTTCAATTTCCTTTTTGCTACCAAAAAGGTACGAAACTTTAAGTTGCTTTAAGTTCGGTTTAAACAAAGACCTTTACTCTCTGTTAATGATTTCATGTCACATTCTTGATAATCTAAGATCATGACTCAATTATCTTTACTCAGTATTTTTTAGTCACGTTTCGCAGCGTAATTTGATCCTTATGTCATGATGCTGCATCAATCAAATGACAGCTAAAAACAGTACCTTGGAGTGATACATGATTAGAACAGAGTGAAACAAGAGATCTATGTATTATGTGTATTTCTTCAGTTGCAAAGTTGAAGTATGTACTTAAGTTTTGAAATAAGGAAAGTAAATTTGAAGTACATACTAAACATATGAGGTACTTAAACTTGGAAATAGATCAGTTAGAAAGTTGGAGATGTATGTATATATATATATATATATATATATATATACTTATACCAGATAAAGGTCATCCTATAATGTGCATTTAGACCCACCTTTGCCTTCTTACCTTTCAATTAAAGTGATAAAGAAATTCAACCAAAAATTTATAAAAATACATAAGAGTAGTGTATTTGAGAATATAAATGTCAAATTTATTTTAGATGTTGTAAATCTAGTACGTTTTATACAAAAGAAAATCCGATAGAATCTGATATCGAATGACAATAATCTGCCTGGAATATGATTGGCATATAGATTGAAACACGATGCTGAAATGGAATTACATACATACATGCATAAACTACTTTATACATTTTTATAGCTCCTAACAATAATGGCAGCTTTCTGGTTTGGCATTTCCATTCACCATCGCTGTAAAATTGAATTGAAAAGCACCCTTTCTACCCTGAACACCGGAAATTTAATCACTTACGTCAGTTTCAGTTTTCCCATTTTCAGTGCATGGAAGGCATCAATATTTATTGTTAGATTTTTTTCTCTCTCTCTTTCTTTCATGTAATCATCTCATCTATAGATAGAGATGCAATATCAAAGTTGATTACTAGCTCCCCAAAATAACCTCCTAATGATACGCTCGTTTGCGGATGAATCTATTATTCATTGTTAGCTCATTTTTAAGGCGTCCATTTTGCGATTCAGATGAACCGAGGTGGATTATTCTATTATGTTGTTTTCAACCTTTAATTTTGTCCACACTGAAACACCTGGCGGTGGGGGGGGGGGGGGGGGGGGGGGTAATAAGTGGAAGAGGGAACTGTATGTTTTTTTTTCTTTTTTGTTGTTGTTGTTTTTTTTTTGTTAATGACTTTGGTTATTGTTATTTTGAGTGGTTACATCAGTGTATTATCATGTACAATGAGTTTCGTTAGTAATTAGATACATTTATACAAACGAGCGATCAACCTGGACCCATATTCTTAAAATCTTAAACTAGTTGAAAACTATATAAAGGCTTTGTACTATGTAGGTAGTTGACAGCTATAAGGTTCTATGAATATGTTCCTAGGTAGCTACATTTACGAATATTACATTTGAGGACGAATAATAGCTGGGAGTGATTACTTTTATAAAACAACAAATTGGTATCCTAATAAATCACAGTTCTCGTCCTAAAATGTCCTCTCTTGAAAATGCATTGTAATAGCCTGTCTCCATCGATTCCTTAACAATTATTCTTCAAAATTAAAAAGAGCATCAAATGATAAAATATGACCTTTCAAAATTTCAAAATTTAAGATAAAGGAAGGTCATAAAGTGAAAAAGGCATTTACAGATTAATGTGTGTTGATGGGATGATTTGAGGAATTATTGAATTGAAATTTAAAGTAATTGGGAAATGCCTTTATCTCTGTTTAAATCTTGCGCTGCCAGTTTTAAGACTGTGATCCAAAACTGAGCCTACGCTCAAAAGTCCATCTACAGGATAAAGAAACGTATATCACCCCAAAGATAGATAAATAAATGATGAATAAAAAGAAATAAAATGAAATGAAAAATAAATAGATAAAAAAAGAAACAAAAAAAGAAAGAAATACCACAAAAATTCCCAAAGAAAAAAAATCAGTCTCTGTTTAAATCTTGCGCTGCCAGTTTTAAGACTGTGATCCAAAACTGAGCCTACGCTCAAAAGTCCATCTACAGGATAAAGAAACGTATATCACCCCAAAGATAGATAAATAAATGATGAATAAAAAGAAATAAAATGAAATGAAAAATAAATAGATAAAAAAAGAAACAAAAAAAGAAAGAAATACCACAAAAATTCCCAAAGAAAAAAAATCAGTCGTATTGTTGCACAAAATACTAAAAAAAGAAAAAAGAAAAAAAGAATTGCCCTTATAAAAGAGGAACGTGTGAAAGCAGAAAGAAACGTATACCCCCCCCCCTTCAAAAAATAAAAATAATTAATTGATTAATGAAATAAAATCAAATGAAATAAAAAATAACTAAATTTTAAAAAAAGAAAGAAAGAAAAAAGAAAATTTAAATCCCCCTAAAAATAGAAAAAATCGCGTGTTGCGCAAAATACTGAAAAAATTTGCTCTTACAAAAGACGAACGTGTGAGAGGAATGACATGCTTTATATTATCATTCAAAAGGGGGACAGGGAGATATTTATCGTTCTATGTCACTTTCCATCAAAGATTTTAGTGCTATTTTCCTGCTCCTTCAATCAAGCCCATTGCAGTGATACTATATATATATATATAGAGAGAGAGAGAGAGAGAGAGAGAGAGAGAGAGAGAGAACAGGAAACTGCCTTTATGGGCTTTGATATCCCTCTTTTGCAAACTGATGTGTGGAATGGGGCCACACGAACCCTAAGAATCGGAATGATGATGGGGAAAGTTATCAAAAGCAGGATAATGTTTTGAATAAAATAAAGCTTGATGTGTAAAGGGTGATTGAAGAAGAAGAAAAAGACTTAAGGGAATGGGAGAAAGTTGTAGAAAATCAATATGATTGAGAGGGAAGAGAAATGCCTTTGGGAATAAAAGGCGATCATGGATTACCCTCATTATTATATTTAATCGCATTTCAATATATTCCAATGCAACGTATCAAATTCAATAAAGTAATTAAGGCAAATAGCAGGAGACAGAAAACCTAAAGATAAGCGTATTTTATGAATGACTGTAGAAGTAAAGAGGGGATAATCTGCGGTTCTTGCTTCTACATAGCTAGACTGTCCACCGACCTGGGAGACAAAAACAGAATGACAGATGCGGAGTATACAGGGGAAAGGGGCAGGATTCAGTAACATGGAAGGGTGAATTTTAGTGTTTGTATCCAAGCCAATACCCCTCATCTCTTGCCTCGCTACGTGCAATACCCCATTGCCTACATTAACCGGGTGATTCTTGTATAAAACCTATTGGCGAATGAGATAATTCAGTAGTCCACGGGTTAATAGTTCGTGCAACCCCGCGTACGGACAGCATCGACCTCCCCTTGTGAGTTCTTCGATCAATCAGCACCCGTCACCATCTGAGCCAGCGACAATATGATACCACCGTATCTTCTTCATTAGACAGCCAATAACATAGGTGACCTATCCCTAGAGGTTAGAGGCACTTGACCGTAGGCGTGGCTTAGTAATTGGTGTTGTGGCCTCCACTTCGGAACGCGTGACCTAGATTTAATTTTACTCACTACAATATCACACAATTTATGTTACGATTGCCCGATCTGTATAAATAATTTGAAATATGAAATCTTGGAGTTTTCATAAATTCATTTGGTCAAGTCCAAGGTATTTTGTCCATACGTTACCCCGACCACATCGGAGACTCGATTATGCCCGCTGATTTTAAAAAGTTGATAGCCCTACGATAGCCGCATGGGATCAGACCAAATATCAAGGGAAATGATAGTTTCATTGCCTGTTATTTTCTTCAGTCCATGATACTTAGTAACATATTCATTCTTTAATTGTTGCCTTTGATAACTGAAATATTAGCCAGGATTTGTCGTGATTAGCTTGCGAAGCTCATTAATATTTCATCTCATTTTTACAAGGAAGTTCAAATATAAAATAAAGTTTTGTTAATAAAAATAAGGTAATATAAAGTTTTATTCTAGCGTTTTCTCTTTAAAGAGAAGGTTGGGTTCTGGGAAAGGTTGAAAATATTGTGTGAGCTTTCTCATTCATTTTATGACAGTTTGAAAGACCATTATAGTAGAAAATTGCTCTTCAAATACCTTCATATTCGAAATATGACGAAAAGTGTTCGGCCGAACAGTCATGCTATATGTGTGTGAGTATTCTCATATACCCATTTCTGTGTGAGGTGCACATGCATTTCAGTGAGATTGGGTCAATTTCTTTTCATTCTCATGATTCCAAAACCTCAAAGTTTACACCAATTATTATGTAGACATAATCTACCTTTTCCAATTGCTTAATCGCTTGTGACAGTTTTTTTTTTTTCACAATGTTATCGCATGACCTGGGCCCCTTTTCATAAAAATTGTTATCAGTAACAACTGCAACATTTCTATGACGAACTTGTTCTCAGCCAATCAGATGCAAGGATTTCAGTAGCTTATAACAGTTATTGCAACTTGTTATTGAAAAAAAGTTTTATGAAATGGGGCCCAGAACTCAACTTTATCTTTAAAAACTAATGTGCATTGGCTGATTTCGCCCCAAATATCTGACTACAGCTACTGTAAACAAGGATGACTATGATTTATAGAACAATACAAATAGAAGGTATTCTTACAGAAATGTTTTAGAGACGATTTCATCAACGTTGTTTGCATGGTTGGGTATTTATAAAAAATAATGCCCTCCTTGACTTTCTATGATAAATCTGCACTTAACGTGTCATACACCGGCTGGCTCGATGGTCCAAAACGGCAGGATTCTGGAGAGGGGCCGCTTACTTCAAAAGAATAAAACACTTTTTTTATCGATCAGTAATGCTTGGAAGGGGGAATGGAACGGGTTTTAAAATGCAAACATGAAAAAGAAAAGTGAGTATTAATATAATACAGATTGACCTCAGATACAGCAACCTTAAAGAGTATAAGAGGGAGTTAAAGAGCGAAAGAGAGAGAGAGAGAGCTAAAGAGAGAGAAGGTTTGAGAAAGAGAAGAATAGTGGGTCAGAATGTCTGATAATGTTCTGTGAAGTCAATGTGGTCTGTAGATGGAGAAAAAAAAAAAAAAACGTGTTCGATTATCCCCATTCTCTCATCTCTCTCCCATCGTCTCTCTCTCCCTTTCTCTCTCTTTCTCTCTCTTTCTCTCTCTTCCTCTTTTTTATATCTCTCCACTCCCTATTTCATTTTCTCCTCCATTCTCACCTTTAAAAAAAATATACACACATCCAACCAAACACACGCATGCCCATCAACTCTCTATCCCCATAATTTTTTTTATATACTTGCCCCTATTTAAATTCCCCTTCACTCTCTCTCTCTCTCTCTCTCTCTCTCTCTCTTTGTTTGTTTTTCCCCCTTCCATGTCCCTTTCCTGTCTAGCCAATGAACATTGGGAAATCTTTCCGTGGATTAGTAGGCCTACATGTGGTTAGTGCTAAATGTAAATGCCATTGATTAATGCTTTTTAACAATACTGCTTATAACCGAGCCTGACAAACAAAATGTCAGAGGTAAAAGTGGATTTTCTCTAAGCCTCTGTCCTTGTTCATTTTTCCTTTTGTGTTCCCGTAGGTAATATTTTTCTTAGGAGCTCGCATTACTAACTAATCATACTATTTCTTAGGTAAGAGAAAATGAAATGATGCTTTTTGTTTGGAAGACGCAGGGAGAGTATTTTATCGTCTTATCCACTTTTGTAAGAAAAACAGAACAAAACATGTATTTGTTTTTATACTACACATGCCAATATCTCTTGTTATCATTACTCTATTTTCGTGCTTGTGCTCACTGTGAGAAAAGATAGTCGAACTTGATTTTCTTATTTTCTTCGAGACGTTTTGTTTACCTTTTTCATGCTTGCAACGTTCAACAGAATTTGGAAAATTATTAAGGGCTGATCAGACCTGAACGATAGCGATAGCGATAACTATAACTATAACTGTAAATCGTTCCCAAGTCACTCCCTTTTTTAAATGTAGGAATGCATTGAAAATCGTTGTTCTAGGTCGCACCTCAACGATTTTAAAGTCTCGTTGGAATTGCTCGACCTCAGCGATGATATATGTGATCCAAGCATTCCCTTTGTTTGATGTGACGTCATCTCAGTAGGTAGGCCCTATCACGGAGGAGATATTTGGGCACATCCATTAATTTTTTTTTTTTTTTTTTTTTTTTTTTGGATTGACAGAACCCCAGCGATTTTATAATAGCTAAAACCATTCAGCAGGGACCACTTTTATCTTTATCGTTGCAGTTATCGTTTATCATGTTATCGTTATCGTTATCTTTTATCTCTGACTAGCCCTCACATCAATCAGAACATCTATCGACTTTTCGCTCTTGCTAAAAATGGCGTCTTGTCGTTATTATCTGAGCAGCGCCAACAGGTGACCTGTATACACACCACATGTCGTCATGCTTAGTTGCTGTAGAGAAAAGGTAATAATTTTCTAACAAATTGTCTTTTGAGGCAATTCATTACCAAAAAGCGGTGATGAAAGATTAAGGAGCTGTGTTTGAAGCTCCTTGCTAAAATAATCCAGCGATAGCACTGATCGGTATTGCCCCCATTGCTACAACACGTGAAGCGAATGCGCCCCCATCGACTGTGCTCACACAATAGCGACAAGCTACTATTTCATACAATAATGGAAAAGCAATATCAGTACTGAGCGTTAATGTGAATGTACCTTGAATCTAATTCGCCATTCCACATATTATTGATAATTTCTCCACAAGGGAAAATGGTCTGCTCCTTTTGCCCGGTCAGTGACATGCATCTTAAACACATGCGATGGAATCTTTAATGTGTTTCAGCGGCCAGAATATCGATCCACATCTCAAGTTGTTCTGGGTATGGGGTACGTCGGCAAATCGACGAAATCAAGCAGCAGCCGATTTGAAATTCTGGTCAGACAATTTAAGAACCACGTCCACACCATATCTTTTATCTTTTTATGGCCTTTAGTGGGCGTATTTTTTTTTTATTGTTTTGCTTTTGATAGTTTCTTGGTTTTCTGATAATCAATCTATATCTTTTTCTTCTGTTTTGTGCGTCCACTTTGTTTGTGGTATCCCCTTCCACGAAACATTTTTTTCATAATTTTATTAAACCTTCGTCTTAGCTATCACTTTCATTTCATTTGTTATTTTTTTCTCTTCATTAAAAATCTACCATGCAGTTGCCTGCAACGCAAAGACATTTACTTTGCTTCGCTAACGTTTAGATTTCATTCATTAAAAAAAAAAAAAAAAAAAAACTTTATTGACAAGGAGACGACGTTGGTTATGAAGTCATATGATGTATATTCCGTTTAAAGTAAGCTGAATTGTGCAAAAATCGCCATTTTGAAGGCAGTCTGTAAAAGGAGTGGCCATTTCTTATACAGAAAAATACAACTTCATTCAAGACAAATCAGTGTAAGACAGCAGCATACAGTGCGTATTAAAAAAAAAAACGTTACACTTTTGAAAAATCAGTCAGTATTACATTTCAAAATATTTAGAAGTGTTTTTTCATGTCGATAGATGCCCAACAGTCTCATCTATCAAGTACCACTAACAAAACAAATTTTTGTTCACACTTGGGCGAGCACTGACTGTTTATTTCCAGGGCCCCGTTGCATAAAACTTACCATTAATGGTAACTCTGCTATCAATGGTAACTACCATGGTAACATCACTCAACAGCCAATCAAAATCAAGGATTCCATGGGAGTTACCATTGATGGCAAAGTTACCGTTAATGGTAAGTTTTATGCAACGGGGCCCTGAGTGCATGTGAAAAATGACTTGCGCCAAATTGAAAGAAGAGGGAAAATTAAACCATGAGTCTGAATAAGTACTCCCATTCAAACAAATTGCTCTTTTGCATAAATTTATGATTATGTTATGATAGTCTAGGAATTTTGTGTCATTTTTCTATCATAATTTTAATGATTTCATTGCTGTATGCATGGCTGAGAATTAATAATGTGTAAATACTTCAAGATCTTTTAAGCACAATATTCACAATTCACAGACACATCAAATACACATGCCAGTCATTCAGTCAAGAAGAAAAGTACCAAATTAATAATCTTCAGATCATTCAATCAATAAATCAATTAGTCAATTAATTAATCAATCAATCAACGATCAACTCATCAATACTGTACGTCAATCGATAGATCATTCAACCACTAAGCCAGTCAGTCAATCAACAAGTCAATTAATAAGATAATCAGTTAATCAACAATCAATCAATCAATCAATTGCTCAAACCATCGATCAGTCAATCAACCAGTCAGGCAGTCGGGCAACTCTGTCAGTATATCAACCAATCAACCAATCATTCACACTGTAATTTAACAAATTATTCGCAAACATATCAAAGCACTTCCAATACAGTCATTCAACCAAGAACGCCAAATTAACCCATTGGCTACGGGAACCGTGTGGCTCATGTATTAAGCCTATGGGAATGAGAGAATTGAGTAGTCGACGGTTAATCAATCAATCATTCAGTTAACCATGTTTATCAATCTTCAATTGATCAATAAATCAATCAGTCAATCTACTGTACGTATTAAAAAAAGTTGCAATCAGTCTATCAATCAATCAATCACTGTGTATCAATTCTGTAACCAGTGGCGAATCCACATAGGGGAAATTCCCCCCCCCCCCCCCCCCCCGCTGCTAAAAGCCTATGTTTTTCTTTATTTTTATTTGGCGCAAGTCATTTCTCACACACTGGACAAAAACAGTCAGTGTTCACCCAAGCGTGAACAAACATTTGTTTTGTTAGTGGCACTTGATAGATGAGACTAGTGGGCATCTATCGACATAAAAGAATCTTCTAAATATTTTGAAATGTAATTTTGACAGACTTTTCAAAAATGTAACTTTTTTATACGCACTGTACAGTCTTATCAACTCTCGTATGAAATTGTCCTTTCCAGCACAGGACTCCAAGACAGTCAAGAAAATGAAATATGTCTATCAATGAATTATGTCAGTTATGCATTAGAAAAGAATTTTCATCAACATCTAATTGATAAATGCCATTACTATGCCATTCAATTACAAGAAAGAGAGAGAGAGAGAGAACTCCAGGTAAATTGTTTCGTTTCAAGAGTCTACCATTGTTGGTTTTAATGGCAAGAAAAAAAATGGATTGGTAGAGGAGATACAGCTGGAAAGCTAATGAATATTCTGGAGAGAAAAAAATGGTCCCTTGACGAATGAAAAATGAAAGGGTCATTGTCCTGAACGTATCAATCAGTCAAGGAAATGTAGACGTGATGTCTCGTTGAAGTCATTGGAAAGGTTATTCCCTTGTTCATTTATGAACGAAACCTCCTAGATATTCCTTATACATTCTGACGTATTACTCAAACAATTTTTGAACCCGGAAGACAAATGGATTCATTACGGGTGAAGGCTTAGAAAAGTGGTGACCCTGGGCATTGGGATGCTGCAAAAAAGGCACGTAAAAGTGTGAATAATATGGCTATATACCTGAAAAAGCAATATTATTAAAATGAAATAATAGATAATAATGACAATCCTAAAAAACTATGGAAAATAGCAAAAGAAGCCCTGTCTATGGCAAAAAGTAGGACATTACCTATGCAGCGGAATACTGAACTGTTAGCAGATGGTTTTAATGACTACTTTTCTAACATTGGAAAGACCTGTTAGATTTTTACCCGTCACTATGACTTTTGTGCATAAAGAAATAAAAGCTAATGAAATCGGACAAAGCCACGTGAATTTATCGAATATTTGCCAGGCTTCTACAATCCGCTTGTCCAATCGTTATAAAATTTCTGACATATCTTATGAATGTTTCATTAGCAACAAAAATATTTCCTGATAATGGAAAGTAGCAAAAGTTTCTCCAGTTTATAGAAGCGGTGACCGGGAACACATAGGGAACTGTAGACCCATATCTGCCCTTCTAGGCCAGGAGCCTGTCCCGAAATAGTCACCCCATTTTACATATGAGATTTCGGGTCCGCTCGCTATTCATAAGAACCGCTATTCATAGAAAACCGCTATTCATTTAACACGCGTTATGAATAATGGTCCTTATGAGTAGGTATGAATAGTGGTCCTTATGAATGGATGTCCTTATGGATAGCGAGGAAATTTGTCTATGGTTTGCTCGCTATTCAGAAGGACCGCTATTCGTACAAAACCGCTATTCATTTAGTCACGCGTATGGATAGCGGTCCTTATGAATAAGTGGTCCTTATGAATAACGGTCCTTATGACTAGCGAGGTTACCCCTGAGATTTGACCCCTTAAAGTTATTTAGTCCATCCATTCTAACAATCCGACAGTGTTATGTTGTACAGTTAGATGACACTGTTTGTGAAGTCGAATCAGAGTTGAGTGAGTTTCGGTTGGTCACTATCAGTGAGATGGAAACATTTATCAAGAACTCACCAAACAAATCATGTGAGCTTAATCCAATCCCAACAGATTTGGTTAAGAAGTGTGGCACAGTCATGGTACCTGTCATCACAAACATTATAAATGCTAGCCTTTAGTTCAGGTGTTGTCCCACAGGTTCTTAAATCAGCTGTTATCCATCCAACCTTGAAAAAATCGGGCTTAGATCAGGAGTGTCTCAAAAATTACCGCCCAATCTCAAACTTATCCTTTTTGAGTAAACTGCTGGAACGGGTTGTTTTCTCACAACTGACTGCATATTTACAAGATAATGAATTATTGTTTAACCCATGTCAATCTGCCTACAAGCCTGGCCATAGCGTGGAAACACTACTTGTCAACTTAACAGATAGTATTTTTAGAGAACTGGACTGCGGTAATATTACTGCTCTTATTATGCTAGATATATGAACTCAGCTTTCGATACAGTGGATCACACCATCCTGATTCAAAGGCTGAAATCATTAGGTATCAAGGGTACCGTCCTTGATTGGTTTATATCATATCTCTCTGAACGATCTCAGTATGTCAAAATTGGTAATTCTACCTCTGGTAAAACTACTGTGAAGTATGGTGTACCCCAGGGTTCGGTTGGAGGACCACTGCTCTTTTCTCTTTATATGCAACCAATCAGCAAGATACTTCACAAACATTGTATTAGTTACCATTGTTACGCTGATGACATACAAATCTATATCTTTTAAACCTACAGTGTCTTCACTGTCATCAGCTATTGAATACTTGAAACATGTCTAGAAGAACTAAAATCCTGGCTAATATCTAATGGCCTTAAGTTGAATGATGGTAACTCTGAGTTTTTATTATTAGGTTCAAAGCATATGTTACGAAAGGTCGACTGTCAGTCATGTCATCTACATATTGGTAGCACTTGTATCACTCCATCAAAAACAGCTCGTAATTTGGGTGTTATATTTGATCAGGAAATGTCCTTTCGCAGTCATATAACACATGTTCAACAGAGTGTAATGTATCAACTACGTTAGTTTCATAAGAAAGTGTTTATCCAAACCTGCGGTCGAGATCTTGATCCATGCTTTAATTTCTTCTCGGTTAGATTTTGCAAATTCGTTGTTCTGTAACCTTCCAAAAAAAAGATGTCACAAAACTTCAACGATACAAAATTCTGATTCTGATTCCATATCACCAATTCTCCGTTCTCTCCATTGGCTGCCAGTTGACAAAAGGATTATCTTTAGAATTCTGTTAGTACATCACTCAGTTTACTCTCTTTCCCCCATATACCTGCGCAACTCTATTTCCAAATACAATCCCACACGAAGTCTTCGCTCGTCATCGGACAAACTGTTGCTTCATACACCTAGAATAAAACATGCTTGGGGCGATCGGGCTTTCTCAGACATGGGTCCGAAACTCTGGAAAGAACTCCCTCTACAATTACGTCAACTGTCGTCATTAGAAACATGCAAATCACAACGGAAAACGTATTAATTTTTTGTTCTCTCGTTGTGATTATTGCAATATTTTAATTTACTATGTTTAGGAGAATTCTATATGTATTTTTCTCTCAGCGCCATGAGTACCGAAAGGTGGACCTGTGCGCTATACAAGTAGCCACTATTATTATTATTATCATTATTATGTCCCCCCTCCCAAAAAAAAAAAAAAAAAAAAAACAAAACAAAACAAAACAAAAAAACAAAAAACAAATTTACCTTTGGGATGGGTTGTCAGACGGCCCCTAAAAATTGGGGTAACCTCGCTAGTCATAAGGACCGCTAGTTATAAGGACCGCTATTCATAAGGACAGCTATTCATAACGTGTAAGTTCCTATACCTGAAGATCCGCTATTCATAAAACGGAAAAGGGGTCACTATTCATAAAAACCATAAGGACCATTATTCATAAAGACCGCTATTCATTATTAGCTGCCATTATGAATAGCGGTCCTTATGACTAGCGAGTGGACCTTTAAAAACTGAGGCAAATTTTTCCCCTTAAAAATTAAGGCCCATGAACCAAATTTTGTCAGAAGGAAGAGGTATGGGTGTACATTACAAAAATATAAAAAACTAAGAAAAAAATTCCTATCGGGAAGGGGGTGTAACACGCCCTTGAAAAAAAAAACACCAAATTGCCCCTAAACCAAGCTTTGCTGCCAAAAATGATCTGGATGTAGAGAAAAACATTTTTTGGTCTTACAACTTTGATAACTCCAAAGTGTCTCATTCACTTCAGATCAAATTTACATAGTACAATCTTGAGTATTGTCATGATTTTGTAGTTTTCTTAGGGTGCAATTTGGTGTCAAATAATCATTTCAATAATAAGTTATTAGATTGTGAAAATTGTATTGCTTTCTCAAAAGTTGTCAAATGATATTGTCAGGATTATGTAAACACACCCATTGTACATCTGCACCTGTTTGACCAGACTCAATAGAGGAGCTTGCTAAGTATCTAGGCTATGAAACTGCCCAGCTGAAATCTACCATTCATGTGTTAATTACAGAAATACCTTGCAAGCTCACTATCATGCCTTGTCAAACAGGCGCACATGGACATTGGTTGTGTTTACATAATCCTGACAATAATCCTCCCTTAATCACTCATTGTTATAATATCCCCCCCCCCCCCCCCCCCCCCCCCCCCATCCGTCCCCGCCTTATTTCCGTTGATTTGTCGAAGTTGCGTCACTGAAACCTATAGCGCCTTTGGTAAAACACGACCCGCCCTGTCACCTTCATTCTAAACAACCTAAGATCATACAGATATCCAAAGCTTTAAAGGTAGTCTGGAGTTCTCGTAACTCCAAAAACTAATTTGAATTCATCGCTTTCATTAACAAAAACATGCAAAGACAAAGTTAAAGAATACAATGAAAGAAATGACGATGTTACAGACGTCACACTGAACTGGGAATAGGTTTTCTAACTTATCCTAGCCCAATTAAGCTAATCCTAAGAGGATTCTTAATGACTTTTTTTTTCTAGATATAACTTCATTATCAGTACTCAAGATTCCCTTTCTATACTAATTTTAGTATATTCTTCTCATATCGATTAAGATATTTGGCATAATTCGCTATAAATGGTTCATGGCCGGCACGCGAACGTAATAATAGACTGGAAACGCCTAATCAAGACGATTCAAACACAACTGGGAATAAGTTATCTCACTTATCATTGCCCTAGCCAATTCTAAGAGGACATAATCCTCGACCGACTACTATATTCCTCGACAGACTATTGGCTACAACATGTCTTTTCTTCTCTGCTAAAATTGCTTGGATTTTATATATTTTTTGGAGTGAAATTCAAGACTCTTTGTGTTATACATTGTATCAGGAGTCATCTTACTCATATTTAGACATTAATATAATATAATATATATATATGTATATATATATATATATATATATATAAAACGTAAGTGTGGAGTTTTTTACACTTTTGATTTCTTCTTGTCAATGTCTGGAAGGACCAGATACGGACCTTTGTGTACTTGTAATCATCACTTTCCATATAGTTACCTGTTCTCACTGCAAGTGAACTTTTTACTGCACTTAATTAAGCACATCAGTGAACTTGAATAGAGACTTGTCTTTAAATCAACTGGCACAAAGTGAAAGCGAACAATGGGTCACCCAGATACAGGAAGCAACCGCTCTATGCAAGAAACCATTGATAATTAAGCAGCAAAAGGCTGAATGACTCTCTTCAAATTGCAGTAACCAGTTTGTTATCACAGAAACTAATCAAACTTGTACAAAGAGTTGAAAAGTGTGAAGGTAGAATTCTTGTACTTGAATCCAAGCTTGAGAAAAAAGATTAAGTGATTGTTGATCTCAAGATAAAAGCTTGGGCACACAATGGACCAAACAGATTCCAAGCAGGAACATTATTATGATCTGCACCATTATGGTCGGCGGAACAATCTCAGGATCTTTGGGATAAAAGAAACCAAAAATGAAAATACTGTTCAAATCGTCATTGACACTGCTTTAAAAAATGGGTATTGAGTTATCACTAGCCGAAATTGATCTCTCGCATATGCATAGAACCGGCAAGCCAAAAACACAACATGAGCTACAAATTGAGGAACAACAAGAGCAACAACAACATCGACATCATCAGTAACATCAACATCAGCAAAGTCAATCATCACCGGACGGACCATCTACACAGCAAGGAGAGATCAAAACAAAAAACAAAACGATATTTACAAATACATTTACTTGTCAAATTCACCAGCTACTTTGTACGCCAGTCTCTCATCACGAAAAGGAAAGCCCTTAAAAATACAGGTATCAGTATCACGAAAGACCTGATACCGAAGAAGCTTGAGCTTTTGCGAGGGAAGACTCACAAATCGCACTTGGTCAAGCAAGCCAGGTCCAGCGATGGAAAAATAATTTCCATACTGATCAAAACCAACAAAGTGAAAGAGAATCACTAAACCCATATCATCGGAGAATGACTTTTAAGGAGAATGACTTTTAAGGAGAATTAACCTCAAAATATAAATGTGCTTATATTCAAAGATGTAATCTATTCCTTCTTGTTGTCCTACGTAGTTTTGCATTAAAATATACGAGATGGGTATAAATCAAGATTTTCTCAGCAAAATTTATCGTCTGTTAGCGATACCTGGGGGCTGTCATTTTCTTGATGTGTACATAAAGATATTTTAATCCGAATGCAAAATTGTCTTTCTTCCTGATACAAAATCCCATTTGAGATTTAAAATATTTAACAGATATATATATATATTCTAAAAACAAAAATGTGTTTTATATTTCTTTGAAAATTACTATGGTACTAAATAGAAATCTGTTTTCTTGATACTATGACGTACGCGACGGAGCAAATTAATTCAAATTTATGGATGATAACTTTCCCGAGCGTCAATAATGACAAACTATGCATTCACCTGCTTTGAGATAATGGACTTCATTAGTCAGAATGCGCGTTGTATAAATTATGTTCTGCTCTGCCAGGCAAACCCAAGAAATCGATTTCTATTTAGCAAAACCAGAGAATTTAAAAAGAAATCTATAAATTTCAAATTTTAGAATATATGTATACAGCTGTTATATATTTTCCATCATATATGGGGATTTTTGGTAATGAAGAGAAGCTATTCAGCTCTAGGATTAAAAATATCTTCCTGATCGGAACGGTTTCCAATGGTTCCAATGGTTCCGACTCCATATCATAAAGAAAATGGCAGCCCCCATGTAAAGTGTTAGCAGGTTATACCCTGTTCTAGAATGTCTTGATTTAAACCGTTTTATGATATTCTATTTCCAAAGTGATACAAGCCAATGATTAAGAACATATTACACCTTTGATATTTGGGGGTTAATTCCCCTTTTTCCTGATTTTCATTGATATTTGTGAACTATTCATATATGTTATCGCCTTTTAATAGTTTATCTATGTTCTATGTTTGTAAACTAATATGTCTGTCAAAAAAGCACAGCAAATATTTTTCGTAAATACGATTTTATAACAATTGGTACTTGTCAAAGCTACTCTGCAAATAATCGTGGCGGTTGAAGATTTAAATTTTACTATAGATGGTTTAAACAACAAGCTACTTTCATTTTCTCAAGACTTATTTTCTGTGATTCATTTGAACTGTAGAAAAATTTTTTTTAGAAATCATGATGAAATTCAACTTTTTTTAAATTCAGTTCATTGCAATTTCAATGTCATTGCATTATCTGAAGCGTGGTTGAATAATCAATCTACTCCGAATAATGTTTTTTAATGAATATACATATGTTGGTTCTACTAGAAGTCATAAAAGAGGTGGAGGTGTTCGGTTTTGTATTCATAAAGATATTTAATATGATCTAAGGCCCGATTTTAATCTTTTGATAATAATTGTGAAAGCTTTTTCATAAGACATATCCAAGCCTCAGAACAACTTAATAATAGGTGTATTGTATAGAGTCTAGACCACCTGTTCAATCACCAAATGACTTCAATTCAATCTTAAGACAAACATTAGAATTCATGAATAGAGAACGCAAGTAAGTTATGTTGTTAGGAGATTTCAACATTGATCTCAATAAAATTGATGTATTTAGTTATGTAAATAATTTCTTAGATATGTTGTTATCATTCTCTTTTTATCCCTTGATCAATCAGACTACAGCGACTTTGATTGACAATACATTTTCCATTTCTTGCATGAAAATACTGTAAAGGGTCTAACGTACGGTCGCTGGGGTCGTTGGTGGCAGGCTTCATAACCTGTGACCTTCACCCCGCTTTCTCATGTTCATAGGTAAGAAGCATTTACTTTTATCTCTGTTTTAAATTCATTATTTAGTGTAATTACATATATATAAGGTCCGTTACATGTTCGTAGATAGTAGTTACAATGATTGGGTATATTGATATGACAACAGAATTCACTATATGTTACAAGAAAGTGTCATTTTAGGGAGGAAAGTGGTTATGTAATGTCAATAGATTGTTACTTGATGTATGTACATGACATGGGCGGATTCCGTGTGTATGCGTATATACGTGTAATGTGTACGTGGAGTGTGAAAGCCTTTGGGTCCACGTTAGAGGTACACGTAGATGGGGACACGGTCCATGGGTTTTGTGTATATGCAGGTCTATGGGGAATGACACCATTTGTATTGTTATCGTTGATTTCGCATTGAACCTTTGAATTTATTAATGCCTTGTTTACTTTGGTAACGTATATTTATTTAAATGTTATTGATATTTAATTTTGTCACGTGAAACGTATAATTATAAGTTAATTCTCTGTAAGTGTCATTTACAACTGTTTTTGGACCCCGCTTTCTCATGTTCATAGCGGTGCGTCGGCCTGATGGCGATGGAAGGAGGAATAAAGTTCATTGACCCAACTTCTGGCTGTCATTCGTATCTGTGGCGTCTGGAGTGTGCCCCACTTCTTGCTCCTGCTGTCCCTTACTACCCGGCCCCTCTACAACTGGCGACGAAGATGGGATACCGTCGACTCTGCTACACCATTTCCTCTGATGAACGACAAGATTGAATGTAAGACTGAAAAATTAATTGAAGGGAATCTTAACTGAATCGATGGATGAATAGCTGAACTCTGAACTACTGATACACTTTTCTTGTTTACTGTGCTCTATTGTTAATGTTCAAGAAATAATTTGAAATTTCGTCTTATATCTAGTAATTAATCCGATATCCCTTTCAATCTCACATTGCTAAAATGGGTTTATATGTAAGAATTGGTGATGATGAAAGATCTTTCAAATTTCCTCTTGTAGAAGAGGGGGGCCCTCTATCACTTGAAGTCTTACAGGCAAGATACCCCTCTGCTAAAGGATTAATTTATACAGATGCTGGGGAAGAAGACGTGATATTGCCCGCGGTCAGTGGAATTATTCGCCCGATTGGGCGATGGGAAGATATTACCTACCACCCTCTCTTCCCGGAGGAAAAACACGATTCCCAGGAAAGTGACACAATACAAAGCTTGACAAAACTATTGTCGAGACCCCAATCTCAACTTGTATTGGCGCCAGAAAAGAGACTTCCGACCTTTGACGGAGCTGGGGATGTACAGGACTTTGTGACAACCATAAAGGATGCGTTCAGGCACTACAATGTTCCAGAATCTCAGCAAGCCACGTTTCTTCTGGATTATCTGAGGGGAGGGCCGAAGGACGAGGTTAAGGCCATTATAAAAGGAGGTGGCAATATCGATGAAATAGTGGACTTCCTCAAGTCTTCATATGCTGAAGTGACGCCAATAGGTGAGCTGCAACGCCGATTCCTGGAACGGAGACAAGGAACAAGGGAGTCTGTGCGAGAATACGCAGTTGACCTTGAAAGGAAGTTCTTGAATCTGACGTCTACAAACCCATATCTGTATGCAAAGCCTGAAGTGTTGCTTGCAGAACAATTCATTGAGGGACTTGATGACACATTCTTACGCAACACACTTAGAGATATGTATGAGGTGAAAGGTGGGATGAATTTTAGAGAACTACGAGAGCTAGCAATTAAACGTGAGCGTAGGGAGGAAGGACGATCAAGATCAGAAGCTTCTGGTGTAGCACATCTGTCTTCGATGAAGGGACGATCCTCATTTCTGGACAACGAGGTGCTAGCAGCAGTGAGGGCCATGACTGACGAAGTAATAGGGGCAGTGAGGGAGATGATGGAAATTCGCCCTCGAGAGAGACCACAGGTAAAACCAACTTCTTCAGGTCTTAGACAGAAGGGCCCTTGCTTCAATTGCGGGGTATTTGGACATTTCTCAAGAGAGTGCCCCCAGAAGAGACATGGAAGGCGGCCAGATACGATGCGCCCTGTGGATGCAGCGCCGAGATGGAGTGAAATGAGTTCATACTCCCACGGCGGTCATAGGGAAGAACGTTCGTTATATCCTCCAGGACCTCTGATGTCTTTGCCGTATATGGGGGGAAATCAGTTTCCCAGTTTTCAAGATGAATGGATCCCTTACCAGATCCCTCCCACTGCTGAGCCAATAGTAGCACCGTCTACTGGGCCATTGAACAGAGGAACCCCTCCCCCTATGGGACCATTTTATAGCCAAGGCCACGGCTCTGCATCTGGAAGGGGGCCAAATAGTAGCCAACAGAAACAGGAGCACAGCACAGTGGTTGGTAAAGTCTCCAAAGTCAGTGCAACAGGAAAGGATAGTGAGGATAGACGATTTATGTCCATGGCTGTTGGAGAGTGTTACTCAGTGGAAGTGGAGTTTGGTCCAGTACAGGTTCCGTGTCTTCTTGATCCAGGATCGCAGGTGACGACGGTCGGTGAATCCTTCTTCAATCAACACCTCCGACCAGCAGGCTTTAACTTAAAAGAAATCCCTTCTTCTTTTACATTGGTCTCTGCTGGTTGGCAGGCTATTCCTTATGTAGGATATTTTGAAACCGATGTAACTGCCCTTGGACATTGCATGTCTTCAAGAATAGTACTCGTGCTTCGAGAAGGAGAGGCCAAGAAAAAAGGGCAGAACCTGATGGGAATACTAGGAATGAACGTTCTGCAGGAATGCTGGAATCAATTGATACGGGGCGAGAAGAATCATTTCTTGACAAGAATGCCGTGGCCAACCCCCGATGGAGCTTGGCAAAAGGCCCTTCAGGCTGTCAATGAACAGATGCACTGGACTCAGAAGGAGGGCGCCATTGGAAAAGCATATGTAAAGCCTGAGCCATGCGTCGTCATTTCAGCTCGCCAAGCAGTTGTGATTGAAGTCCAGAGCCCCGTGGGCCCTTGCAAGGAGCCCTTTGAAGTACTCCTAGAACCTGAACGAAGTGATGCCATACCCTCAGGTTTGAGTATTCAATCCTGTATTGTGCGAGTTGAGGAAGGGAAGTTCCCATTGATGGTGTGTAATGATAATGAGAAGGACATAGTGATTCCTAAGAAGCTCCAGATAGGTACCTTGTATAATGCTACTGTAGTAGGAGCACCGGAGACAGAGACAGATACACCCAGGAGATCTGAAGCTTCGCCAGTATCAGTAGATGTTGACTGGTCTTCACTCGGCAGTGGGCAGCGCCAGGCACTGGAGAGCCTCTTAGATAAACACCGTGGGGTCTTCTCTGCTCATGACCAGGACTTTGGTTTCACTGACAAGGTTACCCATCGAATTGAGACAGGAGACGCCATCCCGTTCAAGGGGAGACACAGGCCCCTTCCTCCGACACAGTACCAGGCTGTACGAGATCACATCCAAGACCTGATCCGCAAGGGAGTCGTTCAGGAGAGTCAGAGTCCATGGGCCTCACCCGTCGTGATAGTCAGAAAGAAGGACTCGAGCATCAGGTTGTGTGTGGACTATAGACATTTGAATTGCCTTACACGACGGGACTCTTTCCCACTCCCCAGGATAGAGGAATCGCTGCAGGCCTTAGGAGGAGCCAAGTTCTTCACGGTGTTAGATTTGACAAGTGGCTATTATCAAGTAGCAATGCATCCAGATGATATTGAGAAGACTGCATTCTCCGTGCCCTTTGGACTCTATGAGTACACACGGTTACCTTTTGGGTTGACAAATGCTCCGGCCACCTTTCAGAGACTCATGCAAAGGTGCCTTGGGGATATGTGCTATTCAAGTGTACTAATATATCTAGATGATATAATTGTATTCTCTCATGATTTTGATACTCACCTACAGAAGCTTGATGAGGTATTTTCTAGACTGAAGGGCTTCGGGTTGAAACTAAAGCCTACGAAATGCCACATCCTACAGAAGGAAGTCCAGTACCTTGGCCATAGAGTCTCATCAGCCGGAGTAGCAGTGGATCCAGAGAAGGTCTCCACGATCCAGGAATGGCGAGAGCCGGAGACTGTCAAGGAGGTTAGAGCATTCTTAGGATTTACTGGCTTCTTCAGGAGGTTCGTGGAAGGGTATGCCACCATAGCCGGTCCCCTGTTTAACCTACTCAAGGCTGACCCAGACAGAAAGGGGAAAGGCAGAAAGAGAGCTGTACCTGGTTCTAAGAGGGTAGTATTGAATGAAGAGGCTAAAATTGCTTTCAGGAAGCTGATTGAGTGTCTAACGAAAGCACCTATTCTAGCCTATGCAGACTTCCAAAAACCCTTTCAGGTGGAAACCGATGCAAGTGCAACTGGACTTGGAGCAATACTCACTCAAGCCGATGAGACAGGTAACAACCGTGTGATAGCCTATGCCTCCAGAACTCTCCGGCCTGCAGAGTGTAGTGGACGGTACAGTGCCTTTAAACTGGAGCTTCTTGCAATTAAGTGGGCCGTTACGGAGGCATTCAGAGACTACCTCCTTGGCCAGCGATGTACCATTGTGACTGACCACCAACCACTTCTGTTTCTAGATAAGGCTAACTTGGGAAGTGCCGAGTTGAGATGGGTGCAGAGGCTGAGCTCCTTCGAGTATGAGATACAATATCGACCGGGGAAGCAAAACCAAGCACCAGATGTGTTATCTCGAAGAGATGGCCCCGCCGCAGGACTTGGCCCTGATTCAGTGACAAGTAGCACCATACAGGCCACTTTTGAATTGCATTCCCCCGGAGTTGAGGTTCCAGTTGCTCTAAGTTGCCAGGTCAATGTTTGTCGTCTAGGCGGGGCAAGTTGTCTGCCTGGGTATACCAAAGAGATGTTAAAGAGGTACCAAGAAGGTGACAGTGACCTTAGAGAAGTTAGGGAATTCGTTGAGAGAGGCACAAGACCGACGAGGGAAGAAAGGGGTCGCTGTTCACCATTAGTCCTCCAACTCCTTCGCAGTTGGAAGAGGCTCAGCATCGAGGATGGCGTCCTTGTTCGGAAAGTACAATCTTCAGGAGATGGACAAGGACACAAACAAGTAGTCATACCCAAAGATTTGCAGGAGGAAGTCCTCTACAGGTTCCATGATGAGGCAGGGCACTTTGGAGCTAGGCGAGTCTATAAGCTTCTAGTGGACAGGTACTTCTGGCATGGCATGGAAGGAGCAGTGAAGAGGTGGTGTCAAAAGTGTCGACGCTGCGCTACCAGTAAACCTCCTGTCCACCAGACCCGCCCTCCATTCTCGTCGATTGAGGCCACTGCTCCGATGGAAGTTATTGCCATGGATTTCACTGTTCTAGAAGAATCGGAGGATGGATATGAAAACTTACTCATTTTTACTAATGTCTTCACCAAGTATGCTTGGGCTGTCCCAACCCGTGATCAACGTGCCCCTACTGTAGCCAAGGCTTTGGTAAAGCATGTCATTACACCTTATGGCTGCCCATTGAGAATCCACTCCGATCAAGGCCAGTGTTTTGAAGCAAAGCTCATAGCAGAACTATGTCAGATGTATGGTATTCGACGCAGTCACACCACCCCTTACCACCCTGCTGGGAATGGTCAATGCGAACGGCTGAACAGGACTCTGCATAACATGTTGGCCTCCCTGCCACCCAAGAAGAAGAGTAAATGGACTTATTACCTCCCTTCTCTGGTGTTTGCCTACAATAATACAATTCACTCAAGTACAGGTGTTGAGCCATTCTTTCTCATGTTTGGCAGGAATGCGAGATTTCCACAAAGCTTTGTCCAAAGCGGGGAAGCCACCCAGAGGAGCAGGAAAGGGATTAGATCGTATGTCTCAGAACACCAATCACAGCTGCGAATGGCCAGAGACATTGCAACGAAGAACGCTAAAGCTGCTGTGGAGGCTCGCAAGGCACTTCAGGCCCAGAAGGTCTTCGAAAAGCCTCTTGGAATTGGCCAGTATGTCCTCGTCCGACGACATGGGTTCAGAGGCCGCTCAAAGATAGCTGATTACTGGGAAGAAGAACCCTTATATGGTAGTTAAGCAGCCCTTTCAGGATCGCCCAGTTTACATAGTAAGGAGCCATTTGGGCAAGGAGCGGGTCTTACATAGGACTCAGTTAAAGCACTGCCCATGGATACCAGAGGGGGAAGTAGACCAGTGCAGACATTCGACAGGGGATGAGAGTGAGTCAGAAAATCAAACACCTGTTGGCTATGTTTTGCGTCAACGACAACATTCAGCTGACACTGAATCTCAAAGAAGCCTTCTGGAAAGTCCAAGTAGCTCTGAGGCTTCTATCGCTGAACCTCCTCATAGTGAAATGGAAGAAATGGGGGAGGCCGAAGCCAATGCTTCACATGTTTCTAGCCCTTGTCCCAGTAATATTGGAAGTGAAGGTGATGATATTCCAGCGGTGGCGGAGATCACGAATTCTTTGCCTCCAAAGGAACAACGGCAAGAACAAAGGAGATACCCTAGACGAGCTACTCGTGGTGTACCACCCCAGAGGTATACGAACTCGATGTATACTTAGGGGGAACAGTAATTTATCAGACATCGCATGCAAACCACACAGACATGTAACACACACACACACACACACACACATACACAAACAAAACAAAAAAAACAAAAACAAAACAAAACAAAGAAAGAGATAAACAGATAATGGATTGAAATTAAAGGTTTTTGTTTAATGTTGCAAATTATGAGTTTTTCTAGCTGATATGCCACCCAAATATTCCATACGCACAAAATCTCCTTTGGCTCATTGTTGTTATATATTGTGGGGAAGACTTGTTATGCGTAAGAATGCTTTAACATTTACATATTTTGTTGTTGTTACATGGGGTAAGTGGAATGTATTTTGTCCCATGCTTTCAAAAAAAAAAAAAAAAAAAAAAAAAAGTTTAATGGGTCGAGAAATTAATACAGGGAACTCCTCCCATTTTGATTTTGATTTTATGTTTTGTCATAAAAAAAAAGAAGGTAAAGGAAAGAAAGAGATGTTTAAAAAAAAAAAGAAATCCAATGGATCTTCGTTTTGTCAAGAAAATTAGAAAAAGGAGGTTTATTACGGTATTATTGTTTAAGATACAATCTATGAAAATGAACCAAAGATTGCTAGAGATCATGAATATGTTTCTGGTTGTTTTTTATGTTACATAAATATGCATGCATATTTTTACGGTGTTGTATGGCCATTGATGAACTGTGTTAATTTGCTCATACAATTTTGGCTCTCTAAATATTATAGATGCTTCATTTATTATTTAAGTCTTGGGCTTTCGACCCATATGCAATTGCAGTTGGCAATGTAACATTTTGAAAAGAGATGCAATTGTCTTTTGTTGTTAGGGAAGTATAACACTAATGTTTCTTTTTCATGCTTTGGTAATGAGAAACGGGTTTCTTGTTTTATGTATACTTACGATTAGTTGTTATTTTTCTTCTTAAAAGAAGAAGAAGAAGAAAAAAAAAAAAGGTTTTCAGATATTGAGTAGGTCTGTAGGCCTATACAGCATTTGTACCTATTTTCCATTTTGTGCTTTTTCCATAGTAAATGTTTCTCAGTTAGAGAATTATTTACACCATATTATACATTGTTTAGATATCATAAATAGTAAGAATATATACAATTTTTTGTTGTTGTTGTTTCAAAATGTTTTATGAGTCATCAAGGGACGATGACTCTTAAAGCGGGGAAGGATGTAAAGGGTCTAACGTACGGTCGCTGGGGTCGTTGGTGGCAGGCTTCATAACCTGTGACCTTCACCCCGCTTTCTCATGTTCATAGGTAAGAAGCATTTACTTTTATCTCTGTTTTAAATTCATTATTTAGTGTAATTACATATATATAAGGTCCGTTACATGTTCGTAGATAGTAGTTACAATGATTGGGTATATTGATATGACAACAGAATTCACTATATGTTACAAGAAAGTGTCATTTTAGGGAGGAAAGTGGTTATGTAATGTCAATAGATTGTTACTTGATGTATGTACATGACATGGGCGGATTCCGTGTGTATGCGTATATACGTGTAATGTGTACGTGGAGTGTGAAAGCCTTTGGGTCCACGTTAGAGGTACACGTAGATGGGGACACGGTCCATGGGTTTTGTGTATATGCAGGTCTATGGGGAATGACACCATTTGTATTGTTATCGTTGATTTCGCATTGAACCTTTGAATTTATTAATGCCTTGTTTACTTTGGTAACGTATATTTATTTAAATGTTATTGATATTTAATTTTGTCACGTGAAACGTATAATTATAAGTTAATTCTCTGTAAGTGTCATTTACAACTGTTTTTGGACCCCGCTTTCTCATGTTCATAGCGGTGCGTCGGCCTGATGGCGATGGAAGGAGGAATAAAGTTCATTGACCCAACTTCTGGCTGTCATTCGTATCTGTGGCGTCTGGAGTGTGCCCCACTTCTTGCTCCTGCTGTCCCTTACTACCCGGCCCCTCTACAATACTATCAGGCTCAATCATATCTGATATATCAGATTATTTTCCAATATTTTCTCTTTTTGATTTCTCTTTTGAGCGTAAGAAAAAAATCTGTACATTGATAAAAGGCAAATCAATGATAAAAATATAAATGTATTCGTTACGAAAGTAGCTGAAAGTGTTTTTTTTTTTTTTTTTGAGAGTAATCGTTGTAACTTTGAATATGACCCAAATATATTATATGATAAGTTAGTCAGTAGTATAATGAGTCTGTATGAAGCTTGTTTTCCATTTTAAAAAAAATCAAAAGTGAAGTTTAATAAAAATTGATGGTTTGATAATGACTTGAATAAGATAGAGAGAAAAATAAGTCATACATAAGTTAAATTCTTAATAGATTAAGAGAATTTGTTCCTCAAAATATATTACTCATGCTATATAGTACTTTGATATTGCCTCAATTAAATTATGGTATAATTTATGGGGATCTATGAATATCTACTGGACAGCTTTTTGAAATTACAAAAAAGAATAGTTAGCATAATTGCAAACTCTGATTTTGTAGTCATTCTATGCCTCTCTTTAAAAAAAAAATTAAAATGCTCTCTGTGTAAAACCTTGATGATTACAATTTAGGTGGGTTTTTTTTTGCTTTTTGTTGTTGTTGTTGTTGTTGTTGTTTTTTTTTTTTTGTATAATAAGAAACTTTTACCCAAAATATTCAACTAAAATTTTATCAAAATTTATTAGCGATTTTCGCGAATATGATACTAGGAGTAAATATGACTATCGGGTTGATTGTGGTTGTATTTCCTTTTCTAGATCAATAATAAGATGCAAAGGACCCTTTTATGAAATAATATACCTCAACACATCAAGGGCACTAAATCTCTCAACACATTTAAACGTTAGTTTAAGGAGTATCTGTTGCTAACGATTACACTGTTATGAATATTATGATTTTTTTCTTTTTTTTTCACTAATTTACAATTCTCTGTGCTAATTTTTTTCTTCTATTGTATTTTTCTTTACTTATAACTGAACCATACCTTTATGTTTTCATATGAAATGGGATCATGTTTACAAGTTTTTACCAAACTTTTTATGATCCCACCACATTTGCATTTATACTTTTCTTCTTAGTATACTTGTTTGTACTATGTTATTGTTTGTACATACATTTGACATGTTTTATGAATGTTTTTTTAATGGAGATGTGGAAATAAATTCGATTCAGTTCAATTCAATCGTGAACTTCAGGGTCCTGTTTCATAAAACTTGTTATCAAACAAAAGTAACGACAGGTGATATACATGATATTATAAGCTACCGACAATTGTTACATTTGATTGGCTGTGAGGACATTTATCATAGAAATGTGGCAGTTGTCATTGATAACAAGTTTTATTAAACGGGGCCCTGAGGCAATATCTTTATCAAAAGCAACATTCACGATGGGCTGCCATCATCTACCTTCATTATCTTAAACTTGATATGTAACATGAGCAAGAATTATTGATCAGTCATGCTGCGTTTTATATGACATTTAAACTTGATTGTTGATGGACATTGTTCAATGATTAAGCTTTGAGCTTTATGATAACATGATTTTGAATATGCTATTCAACAGGTATGTTCTAATCTTCTGACGATGAAAAAATGTAAAACTTATCCTTTTCCTTTTTCTTTTATTTAAATGCATAAGTTTGTAGTCATTTCTTCCGCAAAAACACTGTCAATGTTTGTTCGGTTTGTTTTTGTTTTTGTTTTGTTTTGTTTTGTTTTATTTTTTCCACGGACAGGTGCTTTTCAAAGTAAAGGCGTGGAAGGGGTCCAGGTATAGGTGAGGGCCACTTGATTTACTTGGGTCAATGAGAGGGATTAACAATTAGGCAACCTGAATCAGAGGGGTTTTTTTGTTGTCTTTTTTTCGCAAATAGCCATTCGTCGTGTCATCTTCTTCTTGTTCTTTGGGGTTTCTTTCTCTCTCTCTCTCCCTCTCTCTCTCTCTCTCTCTCTCTCTGTCAATTTCGCTATCTCTCTCTATCTCCGTCTTTCTCATTTCGTTCTAACTTCAATTCGAGAAGGGGTCAAGCATCTTGGTCAAGCAGCTTTGTCCATTGCTTTGTTTATAACGCTCTTTTCCAAATCTATGGACTAGCGACAAATACAATTTTGAACTATACCCTCTATTTCATTGATCGGCCCTACCCCAGATATCTGCGTGTACGTGTTCCGAATATGACACTAGGTCCATATCATCGAACCTTCCTTTTTTGCAATACATATATTTTTTGTTTTCACCGCTTTTGGCATGTTTGAACTTATATTCCAGTTCAGTGACTTCCGGAGTATCGTGAAAACATATTCGGTTTGCTCCACAATCTTACATCCAAACAAACTGATATTTGTATTGACGTCCGTGTATAATAGATTTATTGATGGAAGAGTGTGCACCTCCATCTTGATAGTACATTGGTATAATAGCATCTCAGTATACGTGATCAGTATGCTTCAATATAAGATTTCTGATCGTAGTTGAGTGTGAATCCCGATATTTATCTATTATGTACAGCAAGTGGGAATAATTGGGAAAATTGTATTTATTTTATTCATCAAATTTACTATAAAGATTTTATGCACGAAGTATTGTAGTCACCGGTACATTACTAATGAGTTCATGTTTTGTAACAATGTACAACTTTGAAGAAAGTTTTTCACGTTATGTCCATTATAATGGCTATAATGCTATCTTACGACCAGTATCTAGGTTGATATTTTCTATATGAAGGTGTTAATAAAATCAATTAAAACTTTTTTATATAGAAATTACATTTTATGGATACGACATTGCGTTTGATTAAATATTTCGAATTATGCTATTTTTTCATTAAAAATGGACCCTCGAAATGCCAATTCATATCAGTTTCATTATTTATTTCTGGCATGATGTATTGTGTTTCATGACTGAATTTTTAAACAAAAATACAGCATTAGTTTTTCCTCTTTAGAATTTTTTACATAATGTCTGATTGTAAAAAAAAAAAATGTAAAAACCTCAATCAGTATTCAATATCTTCCTCGTCTTGAAGTCCCTCATGTCTTAATTCATCCTTTACTTTTTTTTTTGCTTTTTTGCTGCTGCAGAAAGTTGTGAAGTAGATGAAACTCATTCGATTTTGAAAGGTGAGGGTTGGTCCTCTTCCAAGAAATGATATCCGTCATTCTGATCTTAATAGGTTTATTTGTAACGTCTTCTTCTTCGCCTCCTGATCTTCTTACAGATGTGTTCAGCCTCGGTACGCCAGCAATTTACTGTCGAAGCAACAAGGCGACTCTTCACAGCGTAACTGGGCCCGTTGCACAAAGAGTTGCGATTAAACGCAACTCTTAAAATCAAACGCAAGTCTTGAATGCGCACTTCTGATTGGCTGAAAATGAAGTTGCGTTTGATTTTTCTGAGTTGCGTTCAAACGCAAGTTTTGTGCAACGGGCCCCATTATATAAATATGTATAACCGCAAGACACAGTAGTATCCCCTGTTTTGTTCTGTTCATCGTGTCTATGTTTCCGTGTTTTCTGTTCTTCTTCTTCTTCTTCTTCCTCTGGAAAAGTGCTGCTTCAGAGTACTGAAGATATATCCCACTGTAAGTTGTGTGGGTTTGTGTGTGCATGTAGAGCTCACCGCGAATGTCCCCATGTTCTTTCCAAATTATTTGCAGATGCTTTAGATATGTACAATATGCAAGTATAAAGATTTCTCTTAGGTGCTGTTTATGTATGCCTATTGCCTAATGCATGCTGACTGACATCAAGCTTTATTTTAATATTTTACAGACATTTTTTTTATCCTTGCTCCACCCTTTGATTTCGAATGCAACCCTATTTGACCTAGCAATGGTAGTAACTTTAGAAATGAAACTTTAGATATGTCCTTTAGTGTGCATGCATGTAAATAATCATACAATTCAAACGGTTTTCACATTCGAATACGATATAAATAATTGTCCTCAACATTCCATGCTGAGCCATCACCGGTTTAAAAAACATAATTAGATTATATGCTCCAATTCAGTAGAGAACCCGAACTTAGCAATCGAAACAGACGTTTACTTTATTTTACTCTATATATTCCCAAGAACACATATAGACAAACATCACTTATAGACCAGGAATTCTCAAAACCAGTTCATCTGTAACTTTTTACATCTTTTGCCGCCGTGCAATCTAATCATTTCCTTTTCCTGGTGATAAACCTTAGTTTATAAACTAGTGCGACTGAAAACGCCGGACACAGGGCCTGAAATTTCCATTTCATGTATAACGACATATCTCATATTTAAGCAATTGACCCTCTCGCAGTCCCCCATTTTCAAAAGAGGCATCTAAAGAAGGCGCCGTCCTGAGGTTAATCTGAAGACTGATATGCCGGCATCGAGAGAAAGATTGACGGATGAGAGTTTGAGGTGGTGTCGTCCATTCTCGCAGACCAGATTAGATTTATGCTCTTTGGGTTAGACGGGTGAAGAGCGGGATATATCAGCATTCCATCATTTTAAAGGTTTACATAAAAACTCTTCCGAAAGCTGCAATTATTTCCTAGCCTCCATCTTGAGTCTGTGACTTCTATACTTCTTTATTTATGTTTTTTCATGTCTTCTTTACAGTACTCCTCTACTTCTATACTTCTTTTTTCTTGCTAATGTTACTTCTCTACCTTTTTTCTTCTCCGTCCTCTTTCATTAGCTCTTTCGCTCTCTATAACTTTCTATCCGCCACTCTTTCATGTTCTTTATTGAGTGGTCTTCTTTTTTACACTTTGCATTTGTATTCTTGTTCTATTTTTTCCATTTTGTTTTTATTTTTATATTCAACTTGTTTTAACGCAGCATATGAATATGTATATGATCATAAAAAATTATCTTTGCAATAGGTATTGGACGCGTTAACTCTAACATTCAAGTTAGGGGGGGGGGGGAGGTTGATAGGACATTTTGTTTGCATGGTTGTCTTTATTTTTTGGCCAACCTATATATGTAAGGTAAATATTTTTTCATGCATGTAAACTGGCTCCATGGAAGACCAGCAGCAATATAATATTGCAGCTGAATATGGACTACCAGCCGTATGTTTTATTTTTCCCCATTACCTCTACCATTTACATATTTTGTATCTATATGACCAATGTTTTTTTGTGTATATATGTATTTATATGTGTCATTTTTATATACGGAAATGAAACAAACAAACAAACAAACATGTTATTTTCGTTTCGACGTTATCTAATGAAGATATGAAATGTCATATTAAATATAACTGAGTTCAGTTCTTGTACTTACATCTTAAATAGTGACACTTTCTTCTTCTTTTTTTTTTCTTTGAGAAAATGTCATTACAGTTCTAATAGTAGGCGATGATATAGCACACCAAGTTTGTTTCACTAATGAAATTTTCTTGTCGGACAATTACACTGTAGGCCTGAATGGTATTCAATAGCGAACTTCCTTCCTGTCTCCAGAGTTCCCGCCAAAAAAAAAGACGAAGGATCATAAGCGTCGTCTGCGTTGAGCTGTGCGAGGACTTTACCGAAAGACCGATCGTCCTTCTTCCTTATGTGTTTTGTAGAAACATCTTAACAAAAAAAAAGTCTTTATTACCGACGATTTGTCTACGATCCATTAAGAGGAAAAAATGTGAACCTTTTAGATAGAACCTTTAAAACAAAAAAAACTCCACATACGTCTCGAAAAAAAAAGTAGCTCTTCTTTGAAACTGTCACGGAAAAGAGATTAATGAGCAGTGATGGCAAAAGCTAAGCCATGTTTAGTTAGCTTAAAATTTGACTAGTACTTGACGTGGCATCATTTTTGTATTTAGCGCAGAGACAGAATGTTGACACACAGACTTGAAAGAAAAATAATGATACTCCATGTCTCTAGAGAGTCCATTGACTGCTGAGTTGAATCTGTCGTCTAGATTAATTCAGTTCCGCAAAGATGAAATATATTCAGGGGGCAACATCAAGCAATATTTCATTTTGTCGATTTCCTTGTCATCAAATTGACTTGATTAAGCTATTTTTGTCTAAATCAGAGGCCTACGAGGCTGGGGATGCTGAGGGCTGCACCCCCCCCCCCTTTCGTACTCCTTTTATTTGGCACCTCCTATCCCCCCCCCCCCCTTTCCTCTTTCCCCTTCTTTTTTCCAATCAAGCTCAGCGGTCTAGGAATGTTTTTTCTTTTTTTTGGGGGGGGGTAGTTTTTTTTTTCTTTCTTTTTTATATATATTTATTATGTACTCCAACGCCTAAGGGCATCCTCGCCCCAAGCTTTTGCTTTCAGAGATGTGTCCTCCAACTATGTATGTACCACATGAATGTATATTTGGTCATTTTTGTTAAAAATACATGTACATTTTTTTTTCATTCATAACTTTGTATTCTTATATTCGAAAGTTTGAAATAAACGTCTTTAAATTGAAGAAAAACAAATTGACGGGAAAGTTGCTATTTGGGCAAAATGCTTCATCCTCTCTCGCAAAATCGGGCCCGTACTCCTGTGTTCGAAACAACGCTCCGAGCTGTCATCAGTACAATTGCTCTATTTTGTCTACAGCCAAGTATACATTTCTTTTCTATTTGTGTAATCGTTTAGGTGACATCACTTGTTTATCAGTAATAAGACCCTTCTACAGAAAAGGGTGTATTCGAGCAACATCCTATGATAAGAGCGAATGATTGTAATTCAATATGCGGCTTTTAAAAAAGGGGGGAAGGAAGTGAGAGCTAAGAACACGTAAGCAGATTGAGAGGGAGAGAGAGAGAGAGAGAGAGAGAGTTATGGGGAATACATCACTTTATCCTTACTCATTATTTTCACTCAAATGTTACTATTGACAACATTGGAAAACCCTTTGGTCAGAAGTAAAATCGTGATGCCCTTTAAAAAGATACGAACATTGCATTCAGTATGGACACAGCTTATACATCGGTAGCTTATGAATTAAAAATCATGTGTCACGGTTATATTTCCCTTTAAAAAAAACGATTATCTCGGGTATGGGTTTTTCGGATCCAATCATTCAAGAGAATGGTTTTATCCGAATGAGCACTTAATCTTCAACATAATCTCGTCCGGGAATTTCGACATTGTACTGCTCATCGGCAGATCGGGGCCTAGAGATTACGACCTTTAGGTCTGCTTCAAAGGTAGAGTAGATACAAGTATCTATCTTCTATTAAAGGCACGTATCAGGGAATATTCCAAATTAGGTATGAACAACTGAAAATACGAACTAAATGTTTTCGAAGAAACTTCAACATATATCTATTTGAGACATTTCCTATGTAAAGTTATGAAATGAAAAAAACGTTGTGAAGAAAAGTAAGGAAATGACAAAATTAAGGAAAGTACAATTTCTTCATTTTGTCTGCCGCGAAGTATATATGCCATTTCTATCTTAAGTACTCATTTATATAACATCAGTTGCATAGCAACAATGAGACTTGAATCGACATCGTATGATAAGAGCAAATGGTCACATTCATTATTAGGCTTTTTAAAAAAGGATAAAGGAAGCAAGAGCTATACGCACGAAAACGGAATGAGAAAAGGAGGGAGAGAGAGAGGGGGGGGGGGGGCTAGAGAGACGGAGAGGGGGAGAGAGAGGGGGGAGAGCAGAGCCAACTATACACATCTATTTGTATAGATGGCTCTGGGGGAGAGGGAGACGGGGAGAGAGAGGGGGAGACACAGAGAGAGGGGGAGACGGAGAGAGAGAGAGAGAGAGAGAGAAGGGAGAGAGAAAGAGAGAGAGAGAGAGAGCATTAGAAGGAATACATCACATTGTGCATGCACATCATTTCCACTCAAATGCTACTAGTGACAACAATGGACAACTCTTCAATGGTCGGTCGTAATAAGAAGTGGTACTCTTTTTTTTTTTCAAAAAAAAAATTAAAAATCCATGCATTCGAAGACTTTAGCGTTACTTTGGCAGCCTATCTGTTAAAACACATATCACAGTTATATTTCCATTGAAGAGGAATTCTCAGGTATAGGGTTTTCTGATCTAATCATTCAGGCTAATGCTTTATCCACATTAGCATTTAATCTATCTTTAATATAATCCTGCTCATGAAATTCAACACGGTACTGTTCAACCAGGCGACTGCATTCATGTGGTTTGCTTCAAAGGTAATGTAGATATCTGTTTGTTCTAATAAGTCAAGCACTCGGGATTTCACCAAACTGTTTTGGAACAATGATATTGACAATTTAACATGCATCCTTTAGAGAGATTATCTCTTAGGCATGATTAGCAATCGAGCAAAGTTTTAATACCTTTTAGGTGATGCATTAAGTATGTATTTTAAATGTTCGGAGCCATCAAATGTAATCAAACAACTTTTATGTTCTGACACTGTTTCACCAATTCTAAATCACTGGACCTTTAAATATAATGCTTATCCTGCACTACGTTATGAAATGGTAAAGCTGAGAAAAAGAAAGGAAATATAAATAGTGAGAGACAAGTATTGGTGCTATTGGATTACTTTGCTTTGTGAAAACAAATTATTTAAACAGGAACAGGATAATGCTGATAGAAGTATTTCACCCGACCTTAATATCCTACTTGCCTTCGGGATCTTGTAGATGTAACAGGATTTAGTACATCTGATAATCCTGAAATATTAGGAATAGGCCCTACGGCCTCTCTACACTTGCTGCTGAAATTATACTTGACAAGTGCAAATTTTACGGATGTGTCGTACACCTATGGTAATTCTTGTTAACATCTAAATCATGCATGTCTTTTTTCATGAAATAAATAGGCAAGGGTACTCAGGGGCGTATCCAGAAAGTGATAACCAGGGGGAGGGGGAGGGGGGGGGAATCCTCCCCAGACAGGATCTTTCTCAGAAAGGCCCTGTGTACAATAGATCCAGTGCAACTTGACTTTTTTTCCGGGCCTTCAAACTGGGGGGGGGGGGGGGGGCGCTACTCCAACTCCATGCTGGATACGCCCCTAGTGCTTATCACATCTATTGACAGAGGTAGCGGAACACTTTTTGTCATAAAGAGATGGAAACTGGATTGTTCTTTCTGTAGGGCGGGGGGGGGGGGGATTTGTAGGTGGTTTATCGTGAAACAGAGAAACAGAGACAGAGAGAGACAGATGTATAAAGAGAGACATATCCGATGGCTAATCGACGATTCTTTATCATGTGGACACCAATTTTATGGGGGTTTTTTTAAGTGGGGTCTCAAATTTTGCCCGCGGCGAATGCACACTGAGGTGTGTACTGAAAGTATGGCAAATTTGGTTTCGCCGGAGAAACCTGTCCCATGTGCACCTACCAGCCACTAATACTATTAAACACCTGCGATGTGCGTACGAACAAACAGAGAGATATATGGAGAAATAGAAACAAAGAAGGAGAGAGATAAAGAGAGAAATAAAGAGAGAGAGAGAGAGAGAGAGAGAGAGAGAGAAAGAGAAGGGAGGAGAGAAGAGGGAGGGAGAAGGAAAATCTACACCCTTTCCACCTAATCTTGCTACTGGCTGTTTCAGGTTTCATGTGCCCTCCTGAGGATTCATAATCTGCCTAATTTGAAGCGACACTAAGCGGATAAGTATCGTCGCACCCAGACAAACAGTTACATACATTTTGGCATTGATGTATAGAACTGCTGATTTTTTTGCTAATATGCTAGTGATTTTTTTTTAATCCCTGCAGTTTTCAAGCAAACTCATGTGAAATGAATACAGACTTAAGTCTACTACCATGAGTATCGAAGAAGATCATTAACAAATTGTTGGATTGTGATTAATCTGATTTCGTGAGTGACATTCTGAAAAATGCAAGTCATAACCGCAATAAGGACAGAGATTATGCTTAAAAGGTTTGTGACAACCCCCTCGTGTGTGGTCTGCGACGGATTTTGCAGAAAATCCTTGCATCGCACGCACAGGTCTGCACGTTTTTTCTAGGCACGTAGGAGAACGCAAGACACTCAAGGAGGCTGTTGGACATGTCCAACAATCTTTGCGTGTGGCTACGTGTTCTGAAGAACGCATGTTGACACGCGCAGCCATCGTACTTCCTGCACGTGGTTTTTGCCACCATCGCGGAGGTCTCACGAAGCCCATGGCTCCATACAGAGCCGTGACATGTCGCGCGTCTGTTGCACGTCTGTTGCACGGTACCTCTACGGAACTGTACGTTGGCAAAAAATCGTTGCGTCGCACGCACGGGTCTGCAAATTTGTCCAACCACGTAGGAGCACGCACAACACTTCCATGAAACGCGCAGCCATCATACTTCTGATACGAGCTTATTGCGAACATCGCAAGGGCTTCTTGCTGAGGTCCTACGAAGGCAATGGCTCCATACGGAGCAGTGACATATCGCGCGTCGGTTGCACAGTACCTTTACGGGGCTGTACGTTCGCCTCAAAATATATCGCAGGTAAGCGGTAAGAGGTGGTATGTGAATGAGGAGGGTGCAAGACGCCCAAGAGGAGCTGCAGAGAGGTGCACGACGGGATGTGACCATGACAAACAAACTAAGTACTCATCGCAGGAGTTGGCCCGCAGCCGATCGCAGCTGCGGACACGCGCGTCCAAAAACACGCACAATCAGTAAGATGTGACCATAGCAATTAAGAGGAAAAATCATAATTGTTGCACGAAGCTCATGATGGAAAAGTAAGATCGCCTTGAAAAATACGCATCTCCGTTAAGACCCTTGTGGCTGTGACACTTTCGGCCTTCCAGCCCTGTTTACCCACTGACCGGGCTAAATTGACGAATTGAGACTATACTTAGGTTGAAATATTGATCTGAGTATAAGAAAAGTAGGACCTGCCATTCTGCTCTTCTTACTGGGTAAATAGACCAAAAATAAATCTCCTTCTAGATTATAAATCGATCAATGGCAAATATTTTCCTTTACAATACACCTGCACTATCCTTGTATAAATGTGTTTGAGTATATTTTCGCAAGGGGGGGGGGGGGAGGTTATTATCAGCTTTCCAGATTCTAATTTCTATGCGAGCGAGCAAATGAATTGACAATCTTTCATAGAAAAAAATGTACAGAAATAACATATTCGAGTACCTCGCTGCCAGAAAATGAGGCGGTGGTTGCTCGAATATCGGAACTGTAACAAAATTCGGGGGATGCCCCGAACCCCCATCCCAAGCCCTTCCCGCCTCGTACGCCTATCTGTTCTTGTATGAAGATTGTGTGCATTCATTTTATCTTGTTCTTCAAGCAACGGAACATTTCGAACTGCAGGTTGTATCGCAATTTTATCCATGTATTGAATTATTTATGTTGTGTATGTCATGGAAAAATTCATCCCAAGCTATGTCATCGAATGGAAGTAAAATTGTGTTACCATGTGTTTTAATTTCACCAAGTTTTCATAAGCCTATCTTTAACATGTTTATAGAAAAATATCATAAGATGTCATATACTTCCGCAAACTTATCTGAGTGGGGTTTTTTGCGAGTATGAATCATATTGATATTATAAGTAATAAAGAAAGGTCTTGATAAAATACAGAAAAGCGGGACACAGTTTATTAGTTGCACAGCGGAATAGATTTCCTTTGATGTATTTGGAATAAAGAAAGTTCGTGGTTTGCATTTATTGGCTTTTCGTGGTTAGAGGATTGCGATACAGCTGTCTGTGTTAAATTGGTACAGGGTAATAGGTCCCTCTTAAAGCGCATCTATTAGATTAAAGATAGACATTTGAAATTATTTAAACTAAAAGGTAAATATGGTAAGATTAGTCATTGTAGGCCTATGAATGTGCATATAAATACCTCCTACAAAAGGCCGCCTTTATGCTTATAGCCCAGGAAATTTACTACTTAGGTCTGAGTCGTAAATGAAGTTTTGAAATATTATTTATGTTGATTGTCAATACAGCCTTCATAATTATTAATGCTTAAGTAAATGTCTGTGCTTAAGTGTTTCATAAAGCTGATCAAAAATATATTTATGCTTGACTTAATCCCAATACTAGACCTTGAACCAATGCTATCATCTTAAATTGTATGATCTTTGAGGGAGATAAAAGCTTAGAATCAGTTCTGTCAGCGTGTATTTAAATAAAACATTTGCTCCCTTAATACTTAATCTTAATCCCTTAAGATTAAAAAAAAAGTAATGAAAAAAGAAAAAAAAAATATATATATATATATATAAAAATGAATTTTTAAAAATGCACTTTGTTTTAACAAAAAAAGCTTCTTAAAATGTCATATTGTGATTGAAAACCAATGAAGTAAATTGCAGAACATTTTGTTGTCAGTGTTTTAAAACATTCATGTCTTTCCGTGAGCGCTAACAACCCAGTCACACCGATGAGTCTGGCTCCGGACCGACAATAGATCGAACGAAAAATTACATCGCTACCAATGACTAAGATTTTGTCGATTACCTGTGGGTTTAACGTTGTGACTGGGATAAATTTCAAATCTAAATCTAAATCACTTTAGGCTTAAGAATTATTGTAAGTTCATTTACGTGAAACATAGATGTTCCTCAGCTAAATTCCGCAAAGATCTGAAGATATCCTATAATTTCAATTTAGGTGCTGCCTAATACTTATATCAAACTATAGTATCCATATAATATCTGTTCAATATATTAGGTGTAAAAAACAGAACAATCTTTTTGTAGACTTTTTTTTTTTTTTTTTTTTGCAGCGTGCCATAATTCCAGTCCTCTGAGTTCTATGGCTACATGCGTAGACACGCTATTGCTTTTAAAACTGTGGGGAATATGGGCCCCTTTAGGCATTCTAACGGGACTCGTGCTTGAAAGTTATAAAAACGTAAAGTTGTTTTTTTAAACAATCATTGTGATTTTCATTTTCACGTCACTTGCCCCATTTGTCTGAAATGTGTGAACACTTCAACATAAATTAATTTTCTAATCACCATTTCAACACTTAGGTTATTAATTTTTGTCCTTCAGCGCAGTACATTTCTGCATTCGTGATTCCTTTGGTTGAGCATTCTGTGGAAATCCTGTTGTATATATTCATATTTTTAGTTCATTATCAATTCAACAGTCAAGGGCTCGTTCTTGGACGAGGGGGAAATGTCGTAGGGGGTTTGTCGTTTAGAAAGCGTCTTATGCCTTGACGCGTACGAAATACTGATTTTCTCCCAGATATAAGTAAGCATATTTCGTTTTTCTTAGGTTTTCGTCATCGGCGTAGCGTGATTTCAGATATTGATGGGGCACCGGCATCATTTCGGGGGCATCGGTCTTACTAAAAAAAAATTACAAAGTAACAAGGCCAATGATAAGGGGCAGAGTGTGTGATGGATCGTAGCGTCTACTTTTCTTATTTTAACACTTGTTCTTTTTCACCATTCGATTGGGGCTGGACACGTGCCCCCGTGCCCCCCCCCCCCCCTATAGCCACGCCTTTGGTCTTTACAACTACACACATTTACAATATTATAAGTCATATTTCTTTGTACATGTATCTTAGACAGTGTTTGTTTTGAGTGAAAAGGATGTCTTCGAATCGCCAAACTAAAGAATTGATATTCCAACTTCGCTCGGGGGGTAGAAGGACCCATGCACAAAATGTCAACAAAAAATGTGAGTGTCCTTCTATCGTTTCCCCCATAACTTCCTCCAATCAATACTTTGCTTTGCTCTAATTAGTTTAGGGCCAAATTGGACTTGCGTCAGGGTTCTTTTTCCTTCTTAGATTTGATTGAGCAGCTTGACATTCAGGGGACAGTCGATGGTTAACGCCCGCGAAAATTAGAACAATTTACCAAAAGCCACAGGGCTATGAAGAGGGGATGTTTGCTTGATAGACACACACACACACATACACACATCGTTTTTCTTTTTGCTTCTTTTTTATTGCTGCCCTCTTAAAATATCCTATGTTTGTGTGCTCTATTCTCATAGATTTTATTTTATCTGTTGTTCTTTTACGAAATTTATGTATCTAAACTTTATCCAGGTTTTTCTGTTAGGTATATCCCACAAAAGCCGTTCTTTCATACTTTTCTCCAAACTTTTCCTTTGTTTAAAATGATTATCTTTCAAAACAAACACATATTTTATTATATTTTGTCATAATAGTATTGTCATCCACTCTGTGCTTTATCAATCCCTCCCCCTGCCATTTGAAACAAAATTTCGCCGAGAGCAGGCTTTGACTTTTCCAAAAAATATATTCAAATTAAGAAATCAATGCCAGCTATTCTGTTGAACCTTTGGAGAGGCACAAGCACTCAAAATGTATTCCATTTTCACGATTCTACAGCCATTTGGAGAAAAATTTCCATTTTTATAAGCATCCGATAACAGCGTTATATCGATTAAATTGATTGCAGGCTGCTGCATACTTCAGTTTTTTACTCGCATGTTTGCATAATTCAATTTTTTAGATTTGATGATACCTCTGGGACCACATTCAGGTAGAATAAATTTTCTCTCTTTTCATGATAAGATGCTTCATGCTGATACACATAATGTCTTATTGTTTTATTCATACTTGTAATCATTTCGCCTAATAATAAATGGGAGGAATATATTTGATTTATTAGATTTAAAGAAAAAAATAATGGATCTAATTTCACATACTGTAAATTGATTTAAAGGAAGTATTGGGCAGAGTGTGTGTTGGATTTCACTTTGACACTCCCAATCTCGAGTTTAATTAGATTAACATTTCATCTTAGTTTATTTCAACATGGAAACACTTGCTTCAACCAAAGGCTGTTCTTCAAGTACATTGTAATGCTGATTTTTATTTGGGGGAACAGAAAAGGGTAAGGGGGGCTGAACAAATGAAAAAAAATACATTGTTACTCATTCAGGGTAACAAGATGAAACCTATTGTGACTTAGTTGTCCATCTGAGGCTCAATAAGACTCGGATATGGGTTTTATTGGGGTTTTGCGATGAAACAGGTCATACTTTACATGCGAGGCGGAATCAGGGAATCAGAGGGGCTATTGGGCTGCAGCCCTCCCCCCCCCAAAAAAAAAAAAAGTTCAAAAACGCCCCGCGGAACCGGGTACAGGCCCTACACACAGGGAACTCCTGGTTTAGAAAATTTTCGTGTAAATTATGTTTTGTGTACAGGTGTATAATCGCATTAGTTCACCAGGACTCTGGAAATTTAATTAGAGAAGATGCGCTTGAAATAAGCAGGCAACGGAGTAAAAATTACCAGATTTGTGTGGGCTATCGGTCAACCCTGAACTCTGGTAAAGTTTAACACTTTTTAAGTTAAATGTTACAAGGAGTTTTTTCAGTGTATTTACATCACTCCCAATGTCTAGCCAACTCAATTATAATGTTCATAAGAAAGGAATACATTCTTTAAAATTCTGGATAGAAAAAATGATAAAATGTGGGTATGTATCCGACCAACTTCATGCGTTCAAATATAGAATTACGGTTGAAATAATGGAAGAGATTCCTCGCTTGGATAACGATCATATCCGACATTATATCCGGTCATGTGACATTTTCAACAATTTTGTATCCCATATCTTGATATTAATGACGTCTTATTGCAGAGTTCGATTTTGTCAATTTTTCATTATGTTTCTGTAATTTTGCTGCTTTCACCCACAGAAACTTGCTCCAAAGGTTACCACTGTCCTATTACAAATCAAATATTCACTGTTATACATGTATTAATTGCTTTGTTTATATTCTGTCTAGAACGGACATATTGCCACCTGCTCGGACTCCCCCAGAAGGCAAATCCCAAGAAATTCACCCAATACTGCCCCAGCACCTAGATCAATAACTGTTCCTGCCCGCGATTCCGGCCCATGCATAAATGGAAGTCCCTAAAATCATGCCTATCTTCCGATTTTGCTTATATAGTAATTCTCATTCTTGATATGCATTCATTTTTCAGGAGAAAAGGGGATTTTCTGCTCTCAAAAATATGATATCCTTAATATTGACATTATAGGTATTACATCTGGTAATGGCGAAAAATATATTCTCATATCATCAGACAAAGCCTATTGACAAAAAATTAGATATTAAAAAAAAAAAACATTCAAAGATATTTTCAATTTAAATTTAAATTTCAATATAAATTTATTGTCCAATGGAAATTGGGAAATTTGTTTTACTCACATTTCACAAACACATATCAAAATAAGTTAAACAATCATATTTCAGTATTTTTAAGTTACTTGCTTGATTATGAAGAGAAATAAGTTAATGTTCGACATGATCTGGAAAAAAATACAGAAATAACGAAGAACATAAAAATCAGGTTTTAGAATTTTGGAGGAAAAATGTATAATAGTTGAGGATAAGAAAATGGAAATTTCAGTGGACGTGATTTCCAGCAAATTTCCTTTTCTCTCTGTGTGACGACCTTTAGATTGGTTGATTATCGGTCTGTTTTTGGCGGAGCAACTCTCATTTGTAGAGCGCACATGAAAAACAGCTCAGGGTGTAACTATGTTTTCCAGTCTGCAATAATACACTATAATCTGGGAACACTATGGTATATTGGTGAAAGCTCTTGACTTTCATACGAGAGGTCCTGGGTTCGTTCCTTTGCTTGGTGCTTGCATCCTTGTTCACGGTGTTTTACCCACATGTATCCCTCTTGACTCAAGTGTATCCTGGTGATCGCAGGGCTCTCAGGGAGACCAGGGTCCCGTAACAAAAAGAAATGAGTTAGCGAGGGATTGCTATTTTGCAATTTTATTTTTTTGTTTATTTTTTTTTTAGCATTCTTTACTGCATTCATTCATTTAGTTGATGTACATAACACAATTATCAGAATGTAGAGAAAAATCATACAGCCTTCAGAAATACATAATATAATTAAATACATAGTACATAGTACATTCAAATTAATCATACTGAATGAATGTATCATAGATCATAGCCTTCCTTCCCCCCACCCTCCCCCCCCCCCCCTCCCCCAACAAACGAACAACAAAAACAAAAACAAGCAAAACAGACTAACAGAAAGAAGAAAAGAGAAGAGGGCAGTCTATAGCGGCAGACAGAGCTATCCATACAGAGAGTCCTGACACTGGAGGTCGCTTCTGATTGGTCAGTCATTTCATGGAGCTTCAAAAAGTTCCCTCTCATAGAGAATGTACGTGAAAGGGAACTATTGGGAGCTCCATGATCTGCCATGTTTTAAACAAAGACCGCGTACGCGCATGCTTATCATGCGCGTGTCACAACTCTCTCTATCAACGCGCTCTGGCGGCAGAGAGCGGTCATCCATACACAATCGCGAACCAGGCGGACCCCTCCACTCCACACCCATTGTATGTTCTCGTTTAATGTTAATGCGTGTTACATTCAAATGTTCCCATTTTTTTATAATGACGTGTCAATTGGTCGCTTTGTCTTGATCGCAAAATATCAATCGTACGATTAATTAATTGATCGATTGATCGTACGATCAATCATAAAGCTTTGTGTGTGTGTGTGTGTGTGTTTAATTGGGATTTTACAGACGTGTATCAATCAGACATGGGACCTCCGAACTTAAGCGTCGCTATCCGAAATGAAGTCAGTATAAGACAATAAATAAGACAATATTATTTTCATCAGTGTTATTTACTGAACTTTTAACCTATAATGCACGTTGCACGAAGGGTATAATTTCGATTTTGTTATTATCCATAATAATATGCCAGTAATTTAACACAATATTTGCACTCTTCATTTCGCATTCACTTTATGTTATACGATTTCACTCTCATATGAGTCGGAAAGCACGGCTCACACGAGACGTCATTTCGACTGCGTCAGTACGTGCACTCATCGAACCTGTGAAGACAATCAACCCATGCGCCAGTTATTAACCCTTTCAGGACAATTCACCACATTTTGTGGTTTGGCTCAATAACTTTTAATTCAGAGCTCTAAAAAATATACCAGATACACGAGTAGAAAGAGCAGATATTTCTACACACACTATGTCCATTTTTGTTGCATTACCATACTGCGTTTGATGCCAGGAATTTTGAAAATGAGAATAAGCTTTAAAATCCTTAAATTGGCAACACATTGAGAAGTTCAAGATCATTGTTTTTTTCATCAAAATTGGCAATTTTTTCAACTAATCGACAAAATATCTAACCATGTATATTGTTTTCAAAGACATTACACCTTATTAGAACCCTGCAGCACTAAAAGAAAAATATTGTTGTTGCCAATTTGAAGAACAAAATGTGATCAATTTAGCTCTTAAATAATTCCTGTCCTGAAAGGGTTAAAGGACTTGTTTGCACTGTTCATTTTTGCAATCACTTTTTTTTTGAGCGATATCACTCTTGCATGAAGCGCAAAAGACCTTACAAGTCACTGACGCGGTCCCAACGTCATGCAGCAAATGACGCGTCGTGTGAGCTGGGCTATAAAAAGACCGCGCAAGTCACTGAGTCACGCAGTTCTCCGTCAGAAGATAACATAACGCCTCGAGTGACGCGTGCAACGGATGCTCGATTGACTTTGCATCATGGGAAAAACGTGCTCTAACTTTAAATTCGAGCAAAAATTGCCGTCGCCTCCCAGGTAAGTTCTTCTCCATGTCAAACCGTATCCCTATAGAGAGGTTTGTGATTACTGTGGTTCTTGTTGTTATGCTAAGAGAACGCCGGTATTAGAAAATTGAGCGGGAAACCATTGATAGGGTGTGAAGTCATAAATGCGAAATGAACCGCCGTAATTGACAATTTACCTGGCATATACATCATACCTGGAATAAAGTAAACCAAAATGCAAAGATTCTACCCAAATCATTAGCATCGTCTTACGCTTTTCCTTCTTTTTATTATATTGTCATTGTATGTGCATTAATGTTTTCAAACAGTTTGCGTTGGATATTAGATATTGGAATATCAGATAGTGCAGTATTAGCACACTTTATCAACCAATAATCTACACATCTTACCTTTAAATCAATGAATCATTTTCGTATTGAAAATAGCTTTGTGAAATGAAACAGAAAAATGAAATTAAACCTGAACCGGAAACATTTTTTTTTTTCGTTCACAATACTGAAATTGTATTGTGACGAAAGAATGACCAGCCATGTTTTTGTCATACCGAACCGGTAAAAACCGAAATAATTCTTGTGTCATTTTTATTGTTTCTTGTTGATAATTTCACAGTGGCGGATTAATGGGGGCATAGGGGCAGCCGCTCCTATTCTAATATACACAGGGACGGTGAACATGTATGCACCTACCAAATTAGATGATAACTTGTTTGTTTGTTTGTTTTCTTTTGTTTATCAGATTTCGTGTCCTTTCGTGTCCTATGTGCTTGTCAGCAATATTTTAGTCCTTTGCCCCACCCCCTTTTTTCTGGGCAAAGACTAAATTCGCCATTCATGTACATACGCAATGATATCATAACCTTGGCATTTTGCAGACGATTGACATTTTACAGTTGCACTCTACCTTTGGCGGAAAACCTATCCGGTTCCATATTTCCCTAGAGGCACCACTGGTAGAAAGTGCCTCTCATATATACTATCCCAACAACCATTAAGTCAACTGCAGAGGAAATTAATATAGAGAGTATCTGGATGGGAAATCGTCCCATTCGTTGATTTCAATTGATTTTGACATGAGAAAATTTCTAGTTTGACCAAGCTGGTCTTACACTATCGTTTTGACAAACCAACCCCTCCCCCACACCGCAGACACAGAACACACAACCCATACACACACCCTCCTTCCGTTTATTCACTTCTCTGATACGTTCTGCGTTCATGGACTGCGTTCATGACAACTTGCCTTCAGAAAGAAATGCTATGATATTGCTTAGTAACCATTTGTGTGATTACTTCAAATTCTTTAAGTTATGATCATTTCATCAAAGCTTGAATGAGCCATACTCCTAAAAAAAAAATGTTTGCTTGCATCCCTTTAATGTTGGATGTGAAGTTCTAGGCTATTTGTTTTTGGCTCTTAACGGCGCGCACATTCATGGGAGACATCAAACCTCAAGTTTTTTTCATAGCTTTCCAGTTTGCCCTAGTGAGATATTGGATTTGTATGAGGGGGTAGGGTCGATATATAGAATTTCCTAGAGGCTGTGTGCGAAAAGAGCCCTGAATTCTATATGAAACAAGTAGATTGTGTCTTCTTTGATCAACGCTGTGATGCTTTGTGGTCGATCGGGGCGCAGAAAATAGTGATTCATGCAAGGTAGCACAGCTTCAATTAACCACTGAAGAACGCAGATAACGGAGGATACGTCTATAATGCCACATTCAGTGACGTATTCCCCCCCCCCCCCTTCCCATCAAAAGCGCCCCCCCCCCTCAAAAAAAAATAGAAGAGATTTTAAAAAATGAAGAAGGTGATAAGAGAGAGGCAACGTGAAACGAATTATAGTAAGATCCCTCCCACACACTCAGCTCTCTCTGGCCTTTTTCTCTCACACCCCCCCCCCCCCGTTTAACTATACAGAGCCCCTTCAAAATCTGGACCAACGCAACACCGCTATATAATAAAGCAAAACAGACATATTGATGGTTATTAGGATTTCCAGTTGTTTTAGGGGATTATAATTGATTTTATACAAAGTTTAGCCTTGAAAAACGCTCTAATTGATACAGTATATATTAGGTTCACCCATTAAGAGCGCGAGTTGAGATGGAAGTGCGTAGACTATTAACAATCATGTCCGCTTTTGCCGTTGTTGTTATTATCACTGAGTTAAAAATACATGCTTGTAGTGGAGACATACTTGTTATAATTCAAAAACTACATGTATTATACTGGAAGCCTAGTGATTAAGATGAACTTTATCGAACATGAGAATACATGTGTATTTTAATTCTGAGCAAATTGTACTCTCAATACAATAAGCCCATCTATATTTTTATTTTTGACTTTGTATGACATTAGAACAAAATATACGCGAATTGAAGAAGGAAATAACAAAAACGATGATAACAATATCGTATATCTTCTCCCCCCCCCCCTCTCCACTCTTCGTAGAAACAAAGTATTCATGCTGCTTTCAAAGACTAAACAACAAACGTCGAACTCTAGAAATTCTTCTTTTAATAGTTATCTCTTTCTGTGGGACTGCTCTACTTTGTACGGTTCTCCCTCACATCCAAATTGGGGAGATAGATATACCTTTGACATTTCCTCCAAATGTAATGTGATATTCAACATCGATGTAAAACGAATTTGGCCTAAAAGGATATCATGAAGTATTCATGGAAAAAAGGAACTGTTTTGCCCATTTGATCTAATTTGTTCTCTGTTTGATTTTATCCCCATAGGTGGGTAAACAAATGAAGGTTAACTATATTTGGTGACATTTATAAATCAACGATTGCACTGTTGATAGTTTGCAAAATAATGATTTGTGGAATAAAAAGCAAAATATTTTGTTGATTGTGATTTTTACGTATCTTAGAACATTATTACGATCATGATTTAAGGTTAAAGCAAACAGAAGCAAAAATATTTCTAATTACGTTTTGCAACAAGTTAGACATCCAATCCAGTAGTACATAACAATTTAGCAAAAACCAAAAAATGTAAAAGAAAATGAAATTAAGTGCATTGGATTTTCCCATGTTTTCTTAGATTAAGGATCGTGTATCTTTTTCACCTTTTTTCTTCCAAATATATTTTATTATTTTTTTAAAGTGGAATCTTTTGCCTGATATTTGTGAATATTGCTCCTAGAAATATATAATGTCTTTCCTCGAAGCTTTTTTTAAGTCAACATAATTTTTTTTTTTCATTCATTCCATTTATTTCATCCATTCATAAAAAGAAAATTACATTTACAAAATTTATAGAACAACCACAGTATAATAGTACAATATAATATAACAGTATAATAGGAAGGCAAAAGAGCCTTATTGGTGCTGCCACCAACAAAAGATAAGCAACATCATATATATTAATTTATACATAAAAGTAAAACAGAGAAATGCATAACAAAACAAAAACAAACAATACCAAAGTAAGAGTAAAGCCTGAACATAGATAAAGTAAACTAAGTATCATAAATATCCAGTATGAGTGATTTCAACCTCCTTTTGAAGACTTTAAGAGAAGGACTACATTTGATATGTGAGGGTAATTTATTCCAGATTATGGGCCCCTTATAGAAGATAGAGTTTTTTGCAACATTAATTCTCGTCAACGGTAAATGAAAGTAGGAGGAACTACGTGTATTATATGAGTGAAATTGGGCATTGATACAGAATTTGTTTTGGGTAAGCAGCACATGTAAAGAGAGGCTATAGCGCTGATACTGCAATATCAAGATACTACGATTGACGAAGCTTAATACAGCAAGCAACCCTAAGCCTTCTTTCTTCTCCATAGTATAACATCAAAGGAAGATCCTGATAACTGCAAATCAATATACATTATTGCATCATTTGCAATAAGTCTTTGTACCTAAATCCACAAAGAATAACGACATCTAATGAATTTGAAATTCCCTTTTTATTACTGAGCGCCGAATCGATTTTTTTTAAAGAGTCGAATAAGTAACGAAGAACAAGACATTGGGCAATTTCACAGGTTGATGGACATGGACCTTAAAATTTGAATTCATTTATTTTTATTTGGTTAGTTAGTTATTAAAACATATTTAAACAGGATATGAATAATCAGCACAAAGGCTGTTTTACATTGTAGTCCTGTGACATACTGATAAATATAACATTGTATAATGAACATAAAGAGAACTAAAAATAAAAAAAGATTTATACATATTATAATATTTGGTATTTCAATTAACTAGGAATAATTCTTTGCGCTACATAAGTGCAGAAACTTGCACAAAAATAGGAAACCTATATCATCAGTGATTTACTTTAAAATACATTAATAAAGGTTAGGAAGTGGTAGAAAGTCATCTATTTTTTCATATTTCGGTGATATTTTGCCTATAATTTATGCATTTTTACATTGCTTATCTGGACAAAGAAGAAGAACCTAAGTCCTGCAAGTTAGAATGCACACATAAATGAATAAAAAAATATGCGGTAAACATTAAGTTATATAACTTTAAGCTGATTCAGCATGTTCAGTGAGCAGTGAAGTTTACACCTCCAAAGAAAAACGTGTATTAATTTCAAAGTATGCGCGTGATCGAAATATTACAGTGATAATCAAAACTTAAAACAAAATCTTATTGCACTTTTTAACCATGCTGAATTTCTAAGCTAATGTTTGTTGTGAATGATTCATGACACCATTACGAAGAAAAATTGGAACCACCGGTAATTGTTTGATTATTTTAAGAAGATCAATTACTGTAGCTCTTGATTTTTTCATGAGTATAGGCGCCTAATAAATCCACAGAGAGACGTAATCAAGAGAAGTGTCTAAGCACTGACTCTCGGCAAAAATATTTAGATTAATCATGGGTTGATCTGGAGGCTGTGAGGGGGCCGCCCCCTCTTCAGAAAAAAAAAGCGTGAAAACCCGGCATTTTTAATGGCAAAAATCCCCCCCCCCCTTTTCGGATGCTTGGAAGGGCCGTATAAGAGATTGGTGAAAAGTGTCTTATAAAGGTGAGGACCCTTTTATCTGGAGAATTTCGATAACTGATAATGCATATGAAAAATGAAAGTGAGAGCTCTGCTGCTTCTCTCTCTCTCTCTTATCTTTTTTGTTATTATTGTTATTATTTATTTATCTATTGCTTTGCCTTGCCAGTCTGGACATGACTTACAAGATATCCGAAATCGTGTTCCTGCGAAAATTATTGTTCACCCCCCCCCCCCCCCCCCCCCCCATCTTTTCTAACAGTCCTGCCTGGATCCGCCAATAGATTAATCAAGTAAAACCGCCTCACTTTAGCAATCCTCTGTTGTGTTTACGAAAAGATCGTTTATCTCAGAAGTCGTATGAAAAGGTTCGTCATTAGATCTAAGTCGTTTCGGCTGATCGCTCAGGCAGACGGGTATGGCAAGCCTGATGCCCAGTTATTCAGATAAACTCAGTTTCTGGCCGATAAACTAAGTTTTTCGAGCAATAAACTAAGATTTTCACTCGAAAAACTTAGTTTACTACCGATAAACAGGGTTTTCCTCGATAACAGAGTTTCCATGCGATATGCAGAGTTTCTCTCGATAAACTCTGTTTATCACTCCTAAAACTATTTGTTTTCGGTGATAAACTAATTTTATCGGCGATAAACTAAGTTTTTCGACTGATGAACAGAGTTTCTTGATAAACTAAGTTTATCACTTTGAAAAACCCTGTTTAACGAGGTGATGAACAGGGTTTTAGAAAAACTCTGTTTATCAAACGATAAACAGGGTTTTTTGTGTTTGTTTTGTTTTGTTGTTTTTTTTGTTTGTTTTTTGTTTTTTTGTTTTTGTTTTTTTTATAAACTTAAACTCTCAGAATTTTTTTTTAGGTTGTTTAAAATATGAACCTACCAACTGTTGGTTAAAAAAAAAATCCCATATGTTTTACATGCAATTTTTTTTTAACCAACAGTTGATAGGTTCGTATTTTAAACAACCTAATGATTTTTAACCAACATTTCTGAGAGTGATAGCTTTTCACGATAAACAGGGTTTTTCTTCATAAACAGAGTTTTTAATTCGATATGCAGAGTTTCTCTCGATAAACTCTGTTTATTACTCGATATGTTTCTTTGCTCGAAAAACTTAGTTTATCGCTCGAAAAACTTAGTTTATCAGCGAAAAACTTAGTTTATCGGCGATAAACTGATTTTATCTTAATTATTTGGCATCAGGCTTGCCATAGACGGGAGCCGGCTATGCCAATTGTATTTTTATAAAAATGTTTTATGTAAATTAGAGCTAATGTTCTATGTAAATTAGAGCTAATGATTATGAAGATTGTTTCCAGTTCCTTATCATGCATCCTCTTGATTTGATCAGTGTTCCCCAGTATTTATATCATTATTTCGCAATATTCTTAAACGAAAGTTTGATATAACGACGTGATATGCGTATTATATATCTTTGCACTAATATTAATAAATGTATTTTGGCACATTATTTGCAAAATTTGGACCGCTCTTTATCAATTTGCAAAAAAGTTTTCCTTTTTTCACTTATTAAAGTAAGCTACTGTTAACCCTTTCAGGTCAGGAATTATTTAGGGACTAAATTGATTACATTTTGTTCTTCATATTGGTAACAATAATATTTTTCTTTTAGTTCTACATGGTTCTAAGAAGGTGTAGTGTCTTTGAAAAAAAAATATACATGGTAGGGAAATTTTTCGAAAAGTTGCCGAAAAGTTGAAAAAATTGCCAATTTTGATTGTTTTTAAAAATTGATTTTAAACCTCTCAGTGTGTTGCCAATTTGAGGATTTTAAAGCTTATTCTTGTTTTTAAAATTCCTGACATCAAACGCAATATGGTCATGCAACAAAAATGGACATAGTGTGTGCAGAAACTTTTGCTCTTTCTACTCATGCATCTGGTATATTTTTTTAGAGCCCTGAATCAAAAGTTATTGAGCCAAACCACATAATGTGGTCAATTTAGTGATTTTTAAAAGTATATTAAAGAATGGTGGTCATCATCGTCATCATCATGATCATGATGACTCTGATGACTCTTATGATGATGATGATGATGATGATGAAGACGACGTTAATGATGATATTTCAGGTAATTGTTGTGGTCATAATTGTGACGAAAAGAAGGAGAGAGGGTTATCAAAGAAACATGAATAAGAGCTTTCAATCTTAATAGCACCTTTCAAGACTGATAAATGTGCATGGCTAAAAGAAATTGCAAAACCAGAATCTTCGCTCCCAACACCATTTAAAGTGATATTGTTTTCGTTAAATTTGCAGTGCATTAATGCTGCAGGCTTACAAGGACACTTTCTTGAAGTCTCCTGCATGCTTTTTCGATTTTACGTTTGATATCACAGAAATGAGAATATGGTAAAGACAGTGATGCTTGCTATTCCAGAGAGCAAAACGATAAAGCAATCATTATTTTTATGTAGAAATTACCTTGGAAATACGTTACTGTATGAGTGCAACATATATACCGAAGTGTTTATTTTGTGTTGTACCCTTAGGGTAGAAATACGTAGAAACAATTCAACCACTCCTGAGAGTCTCAAGTCCACTCGTTATTTTTGTCATCTCGTTCGGAAGCCGAGGATGTATGAAGTACGTCTGGTAGAAGTATAAAAACATCATATCGCTATTGAAGCAGAAAAACCAGGAATCTGTTAAGAACAATAACAATAGTGAAGGTCAACTTCACAGGCCGGAAATCGCATAAGCACACCACGGTGCTTGAAAATGATGTCCGTTTATATCTACAATGATAATTATATTGAGGTCAAATAACGTTCACAAAACCTGCTTATGTGAGTGAGGGGGCAACCTCACTAAACAAGATTGATAACAAAATCTTAGTTATACAAGATTTTTTTTTTCCTTTTGCAATATAAGATATTTATCTTCATAATATCGATCAGGAAAGTGTGCGTGACAAAAACTCTATGATCATTTCTCGTGGACAAGGAGATACTATACCTACATCAGATATAATTCATTAGGAAAATAAAATGAAGAATATTCGGGGTTATAGAAATGATAATGATAAAAACAATGTCCCGTTTGCATCTCATATTAGTACGCCTCTGTGCGCTTGCAAACTGATCTGGAAATATTTTACTCCGGCTTTAGCTTTTGAAACCGTTATCAGCGGAAAGAGCATTACGTGGGATAAATCCTACCAGGTACCCACTTACTACACCTGGGTCGAGAGTGACAAATGTCGATTTATATTTTGCCCAAAGGACTTTAGTGCCGTCCTGATGCAAAAACAAATGTAAAAGTATTTCGACCCAAGATGGCCGCATACGTGTGTTAACCAACGGAGGTCATTGCCTTACGTTGACAAAGAAGTCTCATATCATCAAACTTCAGTCTGCGGATTAAGCCTATCAAGATTCCGTGACGCTGTCACTGGGAGGGATGTGAGAGCACAAATTGGTTGCTCTTATCATGTTTATGTGCTTTAATTGTCTTTTTTTAACTGTTACGAATAAAAACACTGATCATTTATTGTGTAATTCAGTGGCTAAAGCTCATTGACTTAGATTGTTGCAAACCCTATCCGAGGCAAGTGAAGTCAAGTGAAGCATCGTCATAGATTAATCCTATATTAATTCTATTCATGAGTCTACTAGTATCAAGATTCCGCGACGAGGTCAATGGGAGTACTAGGGAGAATTGGTTCCCTCTTCTATCTTTTAAAAATTCTTTTTAAACTCCGAATGAATGGGGACTTGCTACTTCTTTGTGTAATAAATAAAAAGTTAATCGCTATTTGACCGATACAGTTAAACTTATCCTGATACTTGAATCTATACTTGTATTTGTAGGGGCCTATTAATGTCTATGGCTTATGACCGTGACCCTTTTGCACTTTCGAGATGAGTAAATCAATAACATTAAAGGTCAACACCGCTGTTTTTACTACACTTCTGGACATTTAGATTTGTTTTAAAACAAGCTTTATACTGACGATTCTTACATATGTGCTTGTTTCATTGAGTAGTATTTTAGAGTTTTGATTCCCCCCCCCCCTTATTTTTTTCTCTAAAAATGGAACAACAATGTCCATGCGTTCGTTTCAGTAAATGTGTTAAAGCAAATTAAAAAAAGCACTTCTCTGTACTTCTTGCCGTAATTAGGTGCATATCATGTTCAGGAATCTCAGTAAAGGGTTATGATGACCCCAACGAGCATTTTGTAAACTGGGAGTGTTCAAGATGTTTTCTAAAGCACCTTCCAAATTATATTGAGAATAATTCCGAGTCCAAAGTTGACGATTCGAGTAACAAATATATCCTCAATGTAAATATGGTGAGAACATAACTTTGAAATATGATCAACTTTCTGGGAAAGGGATTAAATTTGTCCACCTGAATAATTATTGTAAGTCTTCTGAAATATCATGAAGAAATCAAGCAAATCATAATTGAAAACGAGATGCGTGTTCTTGCTCTGAATGAGACTAGATTAGATAGCTCTATTATAGATAGTGAAATTATTATACCCCATTACTCATTACTTCGAAAAGACAGGGATAGAAATGGGGGCGGAGTGGCCATTTACGTCCATGAGTCTATTCATTTCAACTCAGTTACTCACGATTCTCTTGAACCTTTAGAATCATTGTGCATTAAAGTTTGTGTGAAGAACACGAAGCCAATTATATTTTCTTAACTCCAAATTCAAAAATTGACCTTTTTAAACATTATGATGACTTTCTGGTCTTGCGAAGAGTCTTAATGGGCAACTCATTATTATGGACGACACTAGCTGTGATATAATGAAAAAAAACCTTATGAAGGAAATACGAAAGCTTACAATCAAATAAATGATATATATTCTTTGAAACCATATTCTCTCCATGAACGTAATCTCTCTTTACCTAAGCCAAGAACAAATTATTGTAAAACATAATTCGTGTACAGAGCTTCTTCTCAATATAATGAATTATCCCCTGATTTGTGTCAACTACCCACTTTTGTCATCTTCAAGATTAACTTAAACAGACTATAAATCTCCTATATTGTTGTACCTCTTTGTATCATTATATATGTATATATATATATATATATATATGGAGAAGGAAAAGGAAGGATGAAAACAAAAACAAAAACAAACAAGCAAAAAGAAAAGAAAGAAAGCAAGAAGAAGATAAAAAGGGACAGAACTTCAGTGGCTTTATTTCCTGCATCGTGGCGTCAGAACTAGTCCTTAGACATGACAGATGTGTGAAGCTATTGATATACTTGGCGGCTTGCTATAACCAAATCAAGGCATATTTTAGGATTCTTTTTCCACTTGAAAACAAAAAAAACAAAGAAAAAAAGATGAAAGATGAGATGTATCTAGCAGGCGATAATGACAGTTCCAATCTAGCTCGAGGCATTCATCTGTCACAAAGATGATGAGCCGTTAAGGTTTACTAACTGTATAAAGCATCGTGATCGTCCAAGCTCGGGGAGGGTGAAACAAAGTGGTAGGAGGGTGATAAAGAGAGGATGAGGAAGGGGGTGATTAAGAGAGGATGAGAAAGAGAGAGATGGAGAGAGGATGAGGGGAAGAAGATAAAGAACGGATGAGGAAGATGGCGATATATGAAAGTGGGTAAGAGGAGTATAATGAGAGAAAAAGGAAACTGTATAAAGCATCGTGATCGTCCAAACTCGGGGAGGGTGAAACAAAGTGGTAGAAGGGTGATAAAGAGAGGATAGGAAAGAAGGAGATATAAAGAGGATGAGGAAGATGGTGATAACGAGAGGGTGGGGAGGAGGGCTGGCTATGTAAGTCGTTAGGAGGAGGAGAGATGTGGAAAGAGAGGAAAACGTTGAGGTTTCAGGACTGTACAAACGCAATGATTGCCTAAGCTTAATGAGTGTGAACAAAGTGGTAGGAGATTTAAGAGAGGAGGCAGAAGGAGGAGGACGGAGAGTTCTAAAAGTGGTTAGGGGGAAGATGTGGGGGGAAAGGAGAAACATTAAGGGTGACTAACTGTATAAAGCGTCGTGATCGTCAAAGCTCGGGGAGGTGAAATAAAGTGGTAGGAGGATGAGAAAGAGAGAGAGATGGAGAGAGAGGATGAGGGGAAGAAGATAAAGAACGGATGAGGAAGATGGCGGTATATGAAAGTGGATAAGAGGAGTATAAGGAGAGAAAGAGGAAACGATATAAGGTTTAGTAACTGTATAAAGCATCGTGATCGTCCAAGCTCGGGGAGGGTAAAACAAAGTGGTAGAAGGGTGATAAAGAGAGGATGAGAATTAGATAAAACATGTAAAAAGAGGATGATGAAAATAACAAGAGGGTGAAGAGGAGGGCTGGCTATGGAAGTCGTTAGAGGAGGACAGATGTGGACAGAGAGGGGAAACATTGGGGATTGAGAACTGTACAAACGCAGTGATTGCATTAGCTTTAATAGGGAGTGTGAACAAAGTGGTAGGGGATAAAGAGAGGAGGAGGAGAAGGAGGAGGAGGGCGAGTTCTGAAAGTGGTTAGGGGAGAGGAGGAGAGATGTGGAGGGAGAGGGGAAACGTTGAGGTTTGAGATTGTACAAACGCAGTGATTGCCTAAGCTTAGGGAGTGTGAACAAAGTGGTATAGGGGGATAAAGAGTGGAGGAGGAGGAGGAGGAGGAGGAGGAGGAGGAGGAGGGCGAGGGCGAATTCTGAAAGTTGTTAGGGGAGAACATGTGGAGGGAAGGGAGTAATATTAAGGTTGACTAATTGAATAAAACGTCGTGATCGACGGGGAGGGTGAAACAAAGTGGTAGGCGGGTGATAAAGGGAGAATGAGGAAGAGGGAGATATAAATTAGTGAGGTTGTGTAGGATTTGGATATAAAGAGAGGAAGAGGCGGGGGGGGGGGCGAGCTATGAAAACGTTAAGATGGAGAAGAAGCTGAGAAAATGGGGAAACGTCAAAGTTGACTAACTGTTTAAAGCGATACGTTCGTCCATGCTCGGGGAGGATGAATGAGATGGTATAGGAGGGTACTACACAGAAGATGAGGAAGAAGGAGATAAAGAGTTAATGAGGAGGGCGAGCTATGGGGGTGATTATAGAAGGAGAGGATATTGAGAGAAAGTGGAAGGGGGAAATAACTCGGCAGATTAGAAGAGAGAAAGGGAAAGGGGTATCAAATACATGTGAAGAGAAAGGGAGGAAGAAAGAGGAGAGAGAAAAACTTAAGTAAATGCGAAAAATAAGTGAAAGGCTTTGTGTGAAAGATTATTGGAAAGAGAGAGATAGAGAGCGGGGTGCATGTGATCTAGGGGAAGGTTCAAAATGTGACCGAAAGAGGGTCGAGATTGAGAAAAAACAGGAAAGATAACTAGAGTGCTGGAGGGAAGTATAGGGATCAGAGAAAGAGCTAGGAGATACATGTAGGTACATAGATAGAAAAGAAGAGAGAGATGAGAGGGGGGAATGTAAAAATGCAAGATAATCGCAGCTTGGAGATTAATGGTGCTGAGAGAAGATTTTACATTTTACTTCAGTCATTAAACTTGTAAATGCAATTTATTTATGGTATCCATTTGCTTATCAATTGTGTTATCATGATAATATCTTAAATTATACGAAAGCACTGGATTTTGCTAATGGCACGGTTGTGTTGGAAATCCGGAGATTTTTTTTTTTCTTCTTCTTCCTCGCTGGCAGATCAGCCGAGTAAACATTTTAGAAATACGTTTTCTTCACTGAAAGTCATAACAGCAGAATAACAATTTCTCTACAAATGCTCTTAAAAAACATTGGTGGGATGAAGCTTAATAAAAAGAAATTGACGGACAGTCAGAAAATAGAAAGAAACATAGTTTGTAAGAACTAATTTACCCAATTTTAAAAAAAAAAGTATATTTCTTATTGAATATATTGCACTACACATCGTGATTATTTTGGTGTAGAAGGATCTTTGTATTATTTTACTTTCCTGAACTTGAACTGGAATGCTTAGTATTAGTTGACCTTTATAAAGCAAAGAAATTATGGTAAAATGAAGAATGATGAAAGTTACTGAAAGCCAGAATAGATTAGTAAAATGATTTCGATTGATTACCCTCCCCTTGTTTTTTTTTTCCCTCGAATTAAGGGATGATATAGCAGTTTTTGCAATTTTACTATTGAACTTGATGTCCTTGTAACTTTTAATTTTCTATTTTTGGAGGTTCTTTGTTACTTCCACAAATTCAATACTCATTTTATACATCCCTGTTATTTTAGTGAATATGTGTTCTGTTAAATTGTGTTATTCATTGATCATTTGAGTAATTGTAATTTTAGGGGGGACTGTGCAAACATACATTCTATTTTCTTGTCACTGGGCTCTCTCGGAAAGCATTCGGTATCCTGAAGAGACTATCCTTTTTAAATAAAACTGAAATAAAGACGAGTTAAGGCCGTTCTGCCACTCGCATGTCCAATATCAATATCATCTGCGGGTTAGAAGAGCCGTTAAAAGTTGAACACGCCATGGAAAACGTAAACCAGAAAGGTTGGATATCGCTAAAACGGCTGACCTTAAAGAGAAATCCAAGTTGCTCTAAAAGAAAGAGGTAAAATAAGAAAAGCAGATTGGTGAAAATTTTGAACGAATCGGACAAGCAATAATAAAGCTATAATTTCTGGAAAGTTGTAATCACTATACATAAGGGAATTTCAAATTGGCCGAATCGATAATATCACAGTGATGTAGTGGCGAACAACTCTCCCATTTGCTTCAAAACATAAAGTGACTATTAAACGACTAAACTATAATTTTTTCGAAATGTATTACTCCGAGGGATTTTTTTCTTTTAAGAGGACCTATAACGATATGCTGTCTACAACATATTTTGAGTACTGCCCCGAGGGAAAAGGCGCTTAGGATAATACCGCACATTACTGATATTTTAGTGAATGACAAACAGGAGAGATTCGCATTGGTTTAGTGATATCATTTGTCAAACATCAAAATTCATTATTCCTTCAAACTTTCACCATCCTGTTTCTCTTATTTTTCTGGTTTCACACAAATCATCTCATTTCCAAGGTAGGATTTCCCTTTAACGGCAGTTGTAGATTAGTGTGTAGGTTTGTGGGAGGTTCCGGAGTTTTCAAGTAGGGTCGGTCAATTCGTGACCTGATGACCTGATGACCGGATGAACCGGATGAACCGGATGATTATGAATACAGTGGGAACTAAAATTTCCGGACCAAATTTCAGTTCCAGCTGTCTGCCATTCTTAACTGGTATGATTTTCCTCCAATTTTGTTGAAAGTGCAATCTTAGGAAGATGTGGACATGTTGAATTTTGACTCCTTCGCTAAATGTTTATGTTAGCTTTATACACCTATACATAGCCTTAATATATTTTTGGCCTGAGGAAATTTAAATAAAAAAAGACTCCACACCAATTTAAAAAAATTCATTTTGATATGAAATATATAACATGTTACCGTTATTTCAATAAACCGGGCTCAGTGATTTCATTATCAAGATGAAAAAAGCACAAAGAAGCTTGTAATCTATACATTGTTGACATTATTCAAATAAAGCCGTTTAGGGAGAGGCAAGCCTGCTATGCCTAAACTTGCCATGGTATAGCTGGAATCGCAGATCTTTGTATTACAACAGATCTTTGCTGCAACGTTAACAGGTGATGCAAGCTTTCCGACCACGCATGCATTGTGTACGCCTGATTTACGTTTATTCGAAAGCTGTACCCCCAAATTGTCGAATTGTCGGGAAACGCTAAACGCTTTTTTGAATCGCTTCTTCAATCATATAAAGGCAGCATAATATATCTTTCTAATAGTGAGAGTTGTTCTGTATATATTGATCACAACCTCAGGAATAACAAGACAGGGCTGTAATCGAATAACTTTCCACACGTTATCAAATTCTAGATGTAAAGCACGGTCATACCAACACCAGCGTCAGTCTGCAAAACTGCTGCTCGACTATAGAGCCGGAAGAAATTTTCGGTGCACAAATTAGATTTCTGTGACGTGACACGAGAAGGAGAATCGGAGTCTAGCGTAATTCGTTGCATTTTCAGGCCTTCAAAATTTAGTAGATAATAATGTCATGTGATAAATGCCAAAGATATGATTATGATTTCTATTTTGAGTCACTGAGAAAGATACGAACATGACTACGCATATCTTTGTATGCTTATAACTCACTGCGATACTATTTCTAACATAATTTTTCTGCTAGTCTATTTTTGTTTTTTCCATCCTAGTCTACATAATGCAGTGAATGAAAATATCTCGTCTGCAGTTTGTGGTTCGTTATGTAGTTGATGAATAATTCTAAAGAAATGGTGTAAATTCTTACTTAAAGAAAATCTAATAAGTTGGGAAGTAAATGCGTCTGTAGCCAAACAATGCTGCTGAACTTCAACAACCCACTTTCCCCTGAATATGATGAAAGATTGGACGATAGGTAGTGGCGGACAAATACCGAATGCGGATTGGATAAGCCCATTGCCCAATCAAATCGCGCGTACAATGCAATTGCATTAATTTAATCATTTGATTTGAACAAGTTTTGTTTAAACATCGAACGCAGGCTCCAGTGTGGAATCAGACCGAAAAATTGTGTGGTCTGCGTAACAATGATAAGCAGAAAATTTCACAATCCTCTTTCTTTTTTTTCTTTGTTTTGTGTTTGTTCTTTGTTATCTGCAAGCTATATTCGACAATTATGTGACACACGACCATATTTTACACTGGCTATCTGTCTCAAAGAACAATACGCTAGAATTTCATTTCCATTTGCTTTGATGTTCTGAAATCCAGCGTGCTTGTAGTAAGATTGAGATTCACTATTCGATTTCAACAAAAAAAGGGGGGAAAAATGCGTCCATCTTTCATCCTCAACTTCTTCTCTGAAACAAACATCTTGTATGAGTTTTTGAATGATTGTTTTCCTGGCACTAGAAATACTTTTTCTATAGAAATACGCTAACGTGCTTATTGGACACAAAGAATTCATCCTCTTTGTTTGAAACTGGACCCGGGGCTTGGCCACGGTCAATTGAATAATCTCCTTGCATTCCAGGAATCTCCTCAATCATGGGTAACTAAAATGGGACCGTGGGGACGTGAACGTAGCAACATCGAATCGGGGAAAGTTTGGATTATAGTTTCAATTGTGTTCATCTCTGCATAATTGAAGGAAGACTCATTGCCGTACACGCCATTTTTACATTCTAGCATCGCGAAAGGCTTGTTGGGCTAACCTTTACAACGCCCTGGGACATTAAAGGAGGGAGGATACAAAACACTATTGTAATCTCTTTCCAGGATAGCTATGAATAATAGATAAAGCGACAAGCTTAGTAGGGATGAAGGAATACTTTACGAAACGAGAAGGGTATAGAGATGTGACAGATTATCACGAGAGAGAGGCTAATATAATATCGGAGAAGCAGAATAAGCTTGTTGTGCCAATTTGCAGAATGCAGAATGAAGCAATGAACCAGAGGCGTGTATTTTCAATTTTAAAGCAAATAATGAATGATAAAACTGACTTTTCACAACGTAAATTCTTGAATACCGAAAGAATTTTTCCTTGTGCGAAATTGTGTAATTCTTTGTATAGCCTGCAAACACGTAAATTGGGTTCTTTTTATGTCTCTTTACATCCACCACGTTAACATTTATATCTTATATCACTCTCAGCCTTTCACTACCTTCACTTATACAAATTTATCATGATATAAGAAAGGATCGTGCGATGAAAATTTATCAACAAAACGATAATGATGATAATCATTTATTATCATTATTATTATTATTATTATTATTATCATTATTATCATTATTATTATTATTATCACTATTATTATTATCATTATTATTATTATCATTGTTATTATTATTATTATTATTATTATTATCATTATTATTATTATTATTATTATTATTATTATTATTATTATCGTCATCATCATCATCATCATCACTATTATTATTATTATCATTATTTTATCATATCATTCTATAATATTTTCTCTCTCTTTCTCTCTTACTCTCTCCCTCTCTCCCTCTCTCTCTCTCCCTCCTTCACTCTCTCTCTCTCTCTCTCTCTCTCTCTCTCTCTCTCTCTCTTTCTCCTCCTGTTAAAGTTCCGGTCGTTCTGAGTTTGTTTCGCTTCTTCATGTCTCTCGAGGATACATGGGCCATCAGTCACTGGAAAACTATCCGTTAAGGTGTCGCGGAGAATAATATACTTCTATAATTGATTACCTTCATTATCATCCAGGAAGACAACTGAGGATCTTTCTTTGCAGTATTCCTACATTAAATAAACCTTTATATGGCCAAAGTCCTTAGCCCATCAGTGTGAGGAGCTTGGATGCAATAGCATTTTGTGAGAAGGCTGAACCCAGGGGGAGAAATATAAAAGGCGAGAAGAGTGACAGGGAAAACAGGGAGAGGTAGAGAGGAAGAAGGAGAGAGGGAAAAGGAGAGTGAGAGAGAGAGAGAAAGAGAGAGAGAAAGAGAAAGGGAGAAAGAGAGAGTGAAAGAAACTGGGGGAGAGAGAATAACGTATTGAAAAATTGAAAAGGAAATGGTCTGATGATAAGTTCATTATGATATCATGAAAAATTAATTAACAGTCTATTACAAAAAAACAATAAATTCGCACTGCATTTATCCTACAAGATATATTACACTTTATGAATTGTTAAAAATCTTTCATTATAAATTGTTGGTACAAGCTGACAAAAACAGGGTAAAACAAAAAGCACTTATTTCTTTCACTTTCAATCATTTGTTCAAGGTAAAACTGCATCTTGTAATGTCTTTTGTTTTTTCAAATATTATCAAATATATCTCAGAACGATTGAAGAAATTTTTACTGAAAAAGCTGTCATCGGGAGATTTTTCCTTAAACGTGCTGTAGACATCAAGTAGTGCTGAGGTGAGCCACCCATGTAATGAAGCGATGAACTTGACTGGAGAGGATTTTTGGGTGAAAACCACACGATTTCCTGTGTACAATTAAGATCTTTTTTCCAACTAAAAGTAGTACTTGAATTTCTTGTAATTTTGAAGTTGAAGGAGAGTATCCGGCAAGCCTCAAGGGCGGCTAGACGTTATCACGTGTAGCATATAAGGTTGCTTTGAAAGCAAGAATTAAAAGGATACACTACGTCATCGACAGATTTAAGTTCATGGTTTACCTTCTAAAGGCAATGTTCCTTTGTAACGCATGATGAGAATAAACTGTTACAGACTGAATTAGAGTATTCGTTTCAGGTCTTTCGAATTCTCAAGCTTCTGTTGATCCAAACTGACATACTGCACAATCTGTATAGTGTATCCATCATTGATTCGGGCAAAGTCAGCGTATGCTACTCCACTATTTTGCATGCCCTGAGATCAATCAACCGTTTAAAAAAACAACTCAAAACTAACTTTCTGACAATCTAATTCTGTTAGTGGACCCTCGCAAGATTCCGCTTCTTCATCCGTCAGTTCAGGATTTTGTAGATCAAGAAAATATCCAGCCAAATCTTGCTGACCTTCCTCCAGACTATACAGATATGAATAAAACTTATGTACATATTTCCTTATGTTTCCTTGATTTTGAGTTTTGCTAAAAACAAGGCACTTGGAATCGATTGCGTGAACAATGAGTTTTACCATTTTTTTCTGGACAGAAATCATAACTTTATTAGTTCCAGCTCTAAATGAAGGTTTTTGAACATAATGAATTATCAAACACCCAGAGACAAGCTATAATGAAGTTATTGTATAAAAAGGGTGACAAAGCTAGTTTAGACAACTGGATACCCATCTAGCTTCTTAGCTATGATTATAAAATAGCAGCTTCAGTTTTATCTAAAAGACTACAGAGTATAATTCCAACGTTAATTCCCTAGGACCAAGAAGGATAATTATATAAATGGAAGAAGTTTAGCCGAAAATATTCGATTAATCGAAGGTATTTTTTACTATACGTTCAAAATTACTCACACAAAAGGATTGCATTGATATCTGATTTTAGAAAGGCATTTGATTGTCTTGATTGGGATGTTTTATTTGAATGTTTACGAAGATTTGGATTTAAAAGTGATTTTTGTAAATGATTGTTATACAAATGTGAAAAGTTGTGTTAATGTAAAGGGATGGTTAACTGAAGAAATCAGCATCTAAAGGGGTGCATGTGTGTCAGGGGTGTTCCATTTCGGCACTCTTGTTTATACTTGCCGCAGAGGTATTGGCTATTAAGATAAGAAGTGACCCAGAAATCAAAAGAAGGTACACTTTTTGAGACGGCTGAAATCAAAATACTGCAATTTGCAGATGACGCAACAAGTTTTGTTGACGACACACAATCTTTAAAAAAAAAACAACTATAAATCAAATAGAGAATTACAGTTAATTTTCTGGATAAAATTTGAATAAATCAAAAAGTTCCATAGTAAATACCAGTGTTGGTATGACTGAAGTAAAAGATAAGTGGTATTCCGTTGACCAACTCAGAAGTAAATATATTAGGAGTTCATTTTGGAAGAAATGAACAGAATTTAAATAGATCATAACTGAACTCCGAAAATTTCAAAAATAGAAAATATGATTCGTCTATGGAAGGCGACACGATTAACACTATCGGGTAAAATAACTATAATCAAATCATTTCTTGTTTCTCAAATTATATATATAATGCTCAAATGGTTTTAATGCCACAAAATGCAGTGAAGCGTATTAATTCTCGACTGTATTCATTTTTGTGGAATGGGAAGAAAGATAAGATAAAGAGAAAGGTTGTTTGTATGAAATATGAGTTTGAGGACTGACTGGTTGATTTAAATATTTTACTTTAAAGCTTTCTATTGAAATGGATTTTGCATTATTTTTCTCACGAAAACTCGAAGTAGAGAAACATAATTGATGATTTCTTTAACAAAGTAGGCAGTTTGCAGTATGTGTTGAATAGCAGTTGTAAGAAAGAAGAAATAATGATTTATATAGAGAAGATAAAAATGCCTCAGTATTATAAGAAAATGATATATGTCTGGTTTCGTTCAAAAAAACAACTGAGAGCAATATAGATTTCAATAAAACTGATATTAACAGTGAAGAATTATGGTTTAATTCGACTATTAGAAATCATAATGGAAATGCATTATTCTTAAAAAACGATTTGATGCAGTTCTTTTGAAAATTAAGGACACTGTTAAGCAGTTAGAAATTGAGCATTTAATTCAGAATTAGCATGTTTCTTCGTTTCAATAATATGAAATTGTAACTAATGCCATTCCAAAAGTATGGAAAGATAACATGTTTAGAGAGGTAAATGATGTGACCCAATTAGATAATGAGGGTATTATGAAAACTGTTTTAATGAATGTGAATAACAAAAGAAAATCAAAGTTCATTTATTCTATGATTTTGAATAATCTGATAAACCTAAAGCTGAATATAAATGGGATGAATTGTTGAATAGTACAGAAAAAATTAACTGGAATGTCATATCTTATTTAATTTACAGGCAATAAAAGAAAGTTAACTATTAGAATTCAATTACAAATTATTACTCAGCTTAAAACCACATAGGTATAATTTGTATAAGTGGAAATTAAGTAAGAATCCACTATGCCAATTTGACAATGAGTTACATTTTGAGTATTCATTTATATGTAAATTGTAGAAAAACTCAACTGTTTTGGTTAATATTTAGTCACATTATCAAGAAACTTTACAACATTGAGTTTTCCTTACATGACTCTGTTTTTATTGAGGGTTATGATTTGGAAAACACAGTTCAAAAGTCTAAATTTTTATATTATAGTTAATGCAAAATATGCAATTTATCTAACATTCATTCCGGGAGAAAATCGTAAATGTGTATTTCATGAACTTTGTATAAAAGATTGATTTGTAAACGGAAAAGCATTGTAAAACGAAAAGCTTATGTATTTTTCAAAACACCGTAATTAAGGAAAATTTGATATGTTTTATGTAAAATGGTTTGATGATATAATTTCCCTTGACTGTATGACATTTGTGCTTGGTCATATGTATGTATACATTTTTATCAATAAATTTATTTTCGACAACAAAAAAAACACCAACATTTAAAAAGATAATTATTAGCATTATCATAGCCGACAGGAAAATGGCTTGAATATTTCGAGCTTTCTGGAGGAAAATGCCCAGACCTCAAAGCCATGGCGTTCCTCCGGCACGTGGTGCCCCATTTGTCAGTGAAGGTAAACCCCCCCCCCCCCCCCTCTCCCTGAATGTTGACCAATTTTTGGACCTGAAATAGAAGAAGGTATGGAGGTTGATAAAACTACCATATATGCATTGTACCATAAGTGCATAAAGATATTGTTTCTTTATATACAGTCTGTACGCAATTATTGCTTTAAAAACAAAACAAAAAAAGAAGATAGTGGTGAATCATTTTACTGGTTCCTGTAACTCATAATAATCATTCCATGATGGGCTTTAGGACTATAGTACATGATCAACAACTGAATAGACATTAAAGAGAATTTTTACTACAGAAATATTTTGTAACCATTAGTCGAGATTACCTTAAAGGGCAGGTCACATTTTGTCCGATAATGATAACGAAATTCATTTTATGTTATTTTGTCCGATAATGATAACGAGATTCATTTTATGTTATGCACTACAGTATTATGTAAAGAATGATTGAAAACAGTCAATAAAATAAACTAAAATAAAATCAAATTGCTTCTCTTTATATCCTCTCTTTTCATTAAAATGGATATTTCCCCAGAGTGAATGAAACTCTGGGGAAATATCCATTTTAATGAAAAGAGAGGATATAAAGAGAAGCAATTTGATTTTATTTTAGTTTATTTTATTGACTGTTTTCAATCATTCATATTAACATAATACTGTAGTGCATAACATAAAATGAATACAATAACAATAATATATAACAATGATGTTTTTCCATAAAAGATAGGGGCACATAATCAAATATCAATAAGTAAAAAATATGATGCACAGATGTTGACCTATTAAGATATGATATTGAAAACAGTTGGACCTATTTAAAAGCAAAACTTGTATATTATATGTCAATATAACTTAATCACGATTGGGTCGTTCAATAATTTAAAAAGTTCTATCAAAATCGGTTACGAAATGAGAAAGTTATGAAAGTTTGAAAAGTCTCAATTTACTTATTGGCAATGTTGCTTCAAAATGGCAGGTTTAGTAGTACAACTCTCAATATGTTTTGTATACAAAATTTCATATTTTATCCATTATCTCTAAATATGCTGCTTGTCTTTTTGTGAACTCAACATATGTTGTGTCAAATACATTTTACCATGATATATCTTGAGCTAAGAAGGAGACAAGCTGCACCTTGAGAGATAATGGGGAAAATATGAAATTTTGTCTACAAAACATATGGAGAGTTATACTATTAAACCTGTCACTTTGAAGCAACATTGCCAATTTGAGGATCGCCATAGAAAGTAAATTTGAGACATTTCAAACTTTCATAACTTTCTCATTTCGTAACCGATTTTGATGGAAATTTTTTTAAAATTGCTTCTCTCTATCCTCTCTTTTCATTAAAATTGATTTTCCCCAGGGTTTCATTCTCCTTTAATTAAAGGTTCATTCTAGACCGGCTCTACTATTAACAGACATTATACTCAACGTACTCACCACATAGCAGGGTGTATATTTGATAGAAGATCTCGTTATCGTTATTGTTCTCTGACAAAATTAATGCAACCAGCCCTTTATAGCATTCCAAACTGTTCTAAACGAAGGATCGGAACCCGTTTTTATGAAGAATAATCGATTTAGTGATTACTTCTTCAAGTATCTCGCTTGTGTAGCATGGGAACGTGAAAGTAATAAGCTAAGGCTGGTGATTTATGGTTACATTCCACCTCAATTTAGCCATTTTATAGTACTGACCTCTATTCTTCATTAAAAAGATTTAAGATTTTACGATTTAAATCGCGGCATCCCATTCAGCAGATCTCCTCTAGGATCATTTCCTCTATCAAATATCGAGTAGATGTGGACAAGAAGCTCTATTAATTTTCCAAGTAGCATTATATACTCTCTCATCAATTTCTTGAAAGTACTTACAGCATTTTCCTCCAGTCTTAATTAGTATAACGATTTTTTTTAAACGTGATTTCATGATTAATGGAGTAGTTTCGGGTACTTGGATATTACTTTTATTTGAAGTTAAGTATGTATATTGTTTCAACCTTCAGTGATGTATAGAATATATTGTACGGAAAAAATCTCAATTTGATAAGGTTTCCATGCATTCACGACGTAGTAATGTATTTGTCAGATACTCCACTATTCAAAATAAATCTGAATTTCACAAACGAAATGGTAAGGAGATACAATAAATTGCCAATAAATTTGGAAAAGGTGTTAACAGATCGAGGTGACTCGTCCTAAAAAAAAATCTATACTCTATAAGTTCGTGGTGTTTTTTCTCGAACCATAATGATATGGAGATATGTCCAATTCCGCAATTCCGGGTATGTATACTTATTCTTCATGTGGCACGAATCATTTAGAATTAAGGATTACTGCTGATCCTTTTAGATAGCATTCGAAAATTGACGTTGAAGGATAATAACGTGACTAAGGATATAAACAGAAATTTGAGTCTATAGTATTGTCTAAAGCAGCTTAATTCTACGTTTGTGTGAGTGTGCGTGGGTGTGTGTGTGTGTGTTGTGTGTGTGTGAGTGTATGTTTATTGTGTTTATTGCCATATTGAATTTGTCACACCTGGGTAGAACCAGAAGGACCTTGACATGTTATCTAGATATAGGTTGTTTGACCAACTCTCGCAAACAATAATGAATAATACGAAACAAGTTCTATAAAGTTTAAAGACTGTTTAATAAGACCATATCCCTATCTGGGAATATATAAATCTTTCAATGAACACAAAATAAAACATTATTACTTCAACAATTCATCGAACAATCAGACAGAAATTTAACAATTTCTGAATATAGTATGAGTATGTGCACACCTTAATTAATCCCCATTCAGTAAAGATAATTATATTCGTTTTATGAATAAGGCCTTTCAAACTATACTTAATTCAAGTCCGCGAAAGTTATCTCTCCTGTGTGTATTCTTGAAAAATAATCCCGCGAAGTTCACACCGACTAAAGCTTAAGTGAAAAGAGTTCTACCTCATTAACGACGATTCCGCGAATATCAATGAAGTGGTGGTTGCTATCCTTCCCTGAAGGATCTCTGTCGTTTTGCAAGCTTGGTGTAGAACCAGATTGAATGAAGTTATTCGTCTCGGTCGAATCCAGAAAAACCGTTGAACTATCTGACCATCCGTCAGATCCATTATCCGTCAGTACATGTAGTAAACCGGATAATCACCAGGTAATTGGTAACCGTAATCGCCATTACCAGTATTCCACTATCTCAGTAATCTCAGTAAACTGTACTGCAATTAATGCCGTAATCTGTTGTAATCCGCCATCTAAAATATAATTTTTACCAAAAGATCTATGGAGACTATAAGTTCAATCACATCAGAAAAGGGATAATCTATAATCCATAATAACTTGACATTCAAGTAATTAAGTTCCAAGATTAAACATTCCACCCTAGTCAAAATGCACTATACAAATAACGATTTATAAATGCAAAGTCTAGGATAAAGACTACCAAAATACCCATGTTCACATTCACAATATCTCAACTTGGTAAATTGCTAACAAGTAAATTATCCAGATTTTATATATAAAATACACATCCATATCCTGCCGTATACTCTTTTGAAATGACAAGAAAATATTACAAATTCAGTGTTCTATTATATTCATAATTAATTACTTTTGTTTCAAATAAATATAATAGAATCAGCTTTCAATCCTCTTAGACTTTTAAGAAGCTCATAATAACTATCGAAAGTCATTTCTGTCTGAAAATTACACCAGCACGTATATGGGTTTTAAAGATACTTAATCATAAAAGCTATCAAATTATCTACTTACAGTCTGTCTGGAAAAATGACTGCTTAACACAGGGTCCACAGGCTGTCTACCATGATGGCACCACGGGCGTGGCCCTCTGGCTTCACTGCTGCTGCCAACTCTTGCAGTAACCTGACACAGCTAACTCATGCAAGCAAATGGCGCCTCTAGCTGCATGCACACAATGCCCTAGCTTGCCTTGGCTTCCTACCTAGCAGAGATCACTCTACTGTGACCTAACAAAAGACTACTTGTATAGAAAACCCCAACTCCCATAAAAGCCTAGGAATGGTTATCACCTGCTCTAAGTGCCTATAGCAGTTAAAGTTGCCTGCAATAGAATAAAAATGCTATGTACTTTTGACAGAATTATTTTGTGTAATCAATGCATAATTTGTAATATTTTTTTTGTTGAAAAATCTGAATCAAAGAATAATAATTATGAAAAGAAAAAAGTATGTATGTGTGTGGGTGTGTGTGTGTGTGTGTGTGAGAGAGAGAGAGAGAGAGAGAGAAAGAGAGAGAGATAGATAGCACTTTGCAATTAATAAAGGGTAAACGATATCTACATGAGAGAAAGTGGATGGATAAGAGAAATGAACGATAGAGGGTTTTGGGGGAAAGAGATGGGTAGACATGAAAGGGTTAAAAAAACAAAACTAATAATGATAAAGAAGGAGGGGCAACGGAGCAAGGAATGAGTGAGCAGAGTAGGCAGGGAGTTTAACAGAAAATGCAATGTAGAAGGGAGAAGGAAAACTATACCAAATCTGCAGGGTCATATGCGGGCAAACGAAGGAGTGAGAAAGAAGGAGAGCTAGGGCAAAAGGGCATGATGAGAGAAAGGGGGGGGGGGAGAGATAAATAATTGAAAAAAAGGGAGAGGGGAAGAAAGGGGAAATGGAGGTGAATAAAAGGACACTTGTAAAAAAGCAGAGGGGAAATGATTACAAACTCCTATTTGTTGTAATGGACTATTGTTTTATGATGTCAATAAGCGTGAAATGCCTTCTAAAAGCATTATGATTAAAATCGATTTCAAGCCATTTACGAACCAAAATGAATAAACACATTTACATTAGTCAAACCCCCGTTTTAAGAAACCCCTTTACCAGAAGTTATGTGGTCTTTGAATTTTGAAATGACATTCATATATGATGCTACCGCTCACATGTCAAACTTTATTACATTTCACTTTGGAGAAATATAGGTCGTGTTATGGCCAAGGATATTGATACTGACTGCCTTAATTTATATTGATGTCGGCTTTCTCTTTCGATTGATTTGGAAAGCATTCACGACAACGATGCTTCAGTATATTTTTTTTACCTATCCATGTCATAAAATGTTGATGAACTCTTTATAGAAAAAAAAAATAAAAGCAGAGCGAAAAAGCAAACTTTCAGAGTCATTTCCATAGTTTCATTTATTCTGTTTGCATTTGAAGGATCTTTATTTGATTCATTGTATACAAGTGGTTAGTTTGTAATTACCAAAATGATCGATTTCGATTAAGGGGAAATTTATTCACCTTGAAGGAGAATATCACCCTCTGAAGTTGCCGAACATGAATGGATTGTGAAATAAAATCTTTAAAGGATAAATTTAGAATAAACCAGACGTTTTTTAAAGGATGAAATAGACAGAAATGATGGCGACAGATGAATAGAGGGGGATAAAGACAGACGACATGCAAGGCATGATTAGATTTTTGAGACATTAGCAAATGGGAAATAACGTGAGATTAACATCGTGGCGGATTTAATTGCAGACTTTGAAAAAGAAAAGAAATCGTTACGAATGTATAAAAAAAAAACACGACTACCTGAGTGAGACAGAACGATTACCGATCCATTGTACATTGAGGTCACCAAAGTGAAAAGGTCAATACAAGTTGTGATTTTAAGTCGGCGTTTTCAATTGAGTGTCTGTCTCATATCCTATAGCCGTCGTCTACAAATATGCATAGTCTAGATCCTGATAGGAGGCAAAAGGCAAATACCTATATTCCAATCAATCAATTTATTTCCTGTCAGTGCGGGAACAATTCCAATAAAGTGTTCTCCGATGCCGGTTGTTAGTTTGGCCATTGTAGGAGTGAGGCTGACCTTGGGGGAGTCTGGTGGACTTCAGTATTTCGTTTCATAATGATGATCGAGGAATCGGTTGAGGGAAAGTGTATATTGTTGACAGCATGACGAGATGAGCTCGAAGATGAATTGGACCTATCAGAATTCGATTTACAAGCTTTTGAGGATGCCATATCAAAGCAGACAAGAAATTGAAGATAGGGGTTTTTGCCAAGGGCGATGATGATCATCCTGATGGTCACTGAGTAATTCAATGTCCATGAGATAAAGTCAGGGAAATAGTAATAATGATGATGACCGTGATGACCATCATCGTCATAATCAATAATATCCATGAGATAAAGTCAAGGAAATAGTAATGATGATGAAGATCATGATCATCGTCATAATGATGATGACAGTGATTGCGATGTTGATGGTGATCTTGGTATTGGTGTGGGGCTCAGTTTTGTGTGAGCCCGCGTGGGTTCTTTTCCACAGCAGAAAGGATAAAGCGAGAAGGCGATGTTTATGTTTGGTTGCTCTGGTTTAGGATGCCCCTCTGCTGAGCTGAGAAGCGCTAAGTTTATTTTCTGCTCTTTCCATCATGCATGCATATGCATGAACTTAGCAACTATCTATAACGATAACATCCTCATTAATATTCAAAGAGTCAGTCACGTGATTATATAATAAATATTCAAAGAAAATTGGGCCAATCAAAAGAGCGAGTGTGGTGTGTCATGTGACTGTTATGGAGGGAAAGAGATTTCTTGTACAAGGGTGTTAGAGTGAGCAAAGGAGGTGAAAGTCTGTGGCATGTGGGGCATGTGAACATGAAAAGAAGAACATACTTGGTGGTGAATAGGGACACAGAGTCTATAGAAATTAAAGAAGCCAATTAAAGCAAACATTGAACTTACAACTTTTAGGAAGACAAAGTGAACTTCAATAATTAACATGGAGTACACTATACAGCCCTACATTGGTAATCACGGTGATGACGTGATGTTGATTATGAAGTGGTGATGATGATGATCATGGTTTGGTCAGTGATCATGATAACAATAATAATTATAATGATGATCATCATCATCATCATGGTGGTGATGGTCATGATGTTGGTGAGGATGATGTTGAGGAGGAGGAGGAGGAGGAGGAGGATGGTGATGATGGTGCTGACGCTGATGACGGTGAAGGTGATGAGGTTGATGATGATGATGACACTGTTGAAGGTGTATTCAATGCCAGTGTAATGGAGTGACAACATATACAAAAATAGCACCGTAGAATTATTCTGAATTCTATACACGACACTTGGGTCAATACTCCAGGCCATTCCCCCCCCCCCCTTTTTTTTTTGTATGCGTGTATGACCGGATCAATACCATTTCTCTTGCGCTGTTTGCGTCAGTAAGTGACGCGCCATGTTTTACCATCAAAAGACACATCCTATACGTCAAGATTATTGAATAGAACAATAATGATTTACGTGGGGGAAACAAAGGGAGAAGGTCAACAAGATCAAACACAACTATATCAACACAACAGTTTAGGTCTATGCTACATGAAAAAGAAGTCGACATGGAGATTCCCATGGAAATTCCTCGACATTAACTTTTATCCCGAGAGAAAAAGCATGTCCGACAAAGCGAACATGATCATGGAAACAAAACTTTCTCCCTCGGCTTTTCCAAAATATATCTGGCTACATAGAAGTCAAGCAAAGTTCTGAATAATTCAAATTTAGTCATTAATGAGAAACGGCGTTGGAAACAGATACGATCGAGTCAGCCCCTCGCCGATCGGTAAATCAATATCGATAGGAATCTCGATCAAGGCACCGGGGCAAATTTGATTTACAAAGGCGAGCGAACAGAAGCCTCCTTTTTATTATGAAAGAAGTTCTCTCTCGTGTTAGAAAAGTCGAAGAGGAAGCAACATGAGTATGCCGTTGTCACTAACTCACAGTTGAAATATAATGAAAGATTGAGGATTGAGGATTGAGAGAAAAAACGAAGGCAGAAATGGGGTGAGAAAAGAAATAATAAAATGAGAATGAAAATGTATATCTAATTTGTGAAAGTGATCTTGTGGGGGAGGATAGCGACAGAAAGAAAAGAATGGAGAAAATGAGAATGAAATGTCACTGGGTGAAAAAAACGAGGAAAGATTATTATCGCGATATGATAAGCGCATTGTTATATGCAGCTTTGATTGCGAAGAATGGAGGAGAGAGAGACAGAAACACAGAGAGAGATAGGTGAAATAGAGGCAGAGGAAGGCAGAGGAAAGAGATTAGATACATACATAAAGAGGATTAGGCATAGAGATATTGAGAAGCAGGATGACTGAGTAACAGGGAAAGGCGGCAATGAGAAAGAGAGTGAGAGAGTCTGAGAAGGAGAGAGAGCGAGAGAGAGATAGAGTGAATGAAAGACGGATAGTGAGAGAGAGGGAGAGATACGCGTGAACAGAAAGAGAGAGGGGGGGGGGGAAGAATGCATAAACATTGGGAAACTTTGAAAGGCGAAGAAGAAAAAGAGAAAAGATTACTCGAGGCAGAATTAAGTCGGAACCACATAAATTCTGCATCCTGTGCATTCATTTGGCGCTGCTAGCTTAAAAGGCGGATAAAATGAACACGAATGCATCTTTCTGACACGTATGTCTACAGAAAAATGATTCGTATGCCATGGAGAATTATGGAATGATAAATGATTCCTACGATGAAGTGGCAAAATATGAAAATGGAATATTGAACAGGGGCCCTGGAAGGCACTTCCAAATGGGGACGCTGAATTTTTAACGATCTTGCAGACTGAAGTTAGCTGCATACCTAAAACATTTTTGAATGAGGGGAGGGGAGGGGGGACGGGCATCGTCAAACACTTTTATATGATTTGTAACCATCACCTTTTGAAAAGAAAATACTAATTTCAAAAAAAGTATTTATCTTGAACATATTCTGATTGACTGATTGATCGGACTGAGAAGGTTTATTGCCCCCGAAGTGGGCGTTTTATATAAAAAGACCCCACCTCATTCTAAGAACATTTCGAGACTTCAACGTAAAAGAGTTGTCTCGTTACATTTGCCCGATATTTCCTCACTTTAAAATCAAAAGGAAACAGTTTGTCTTCTTGTACGAAGAAAGGAATGACTTTCAAACATTTGAAGTTGGTTCTATCGCATTTTATTCTTTAATTTAATACTTTTTTTCCAGACTTTTTTGTGTGTAATTTTACGTAATTGTTCCTTAGTACTTTCAAACAACAGGAGTGTTTGGTATATGAAATTTCCCCCTCCCGTGGTAAGGAAATTTTCACCCTGATATTGTATTAAATGACGTGTATCTCAATGTTTTTATAACACACTTGTCTCTTTTTCACCCAAATATTGCTCAATATTGTTTGTTTGTTTGTTTGTTTTTAATTTAGTTGAGCCTATAGTCATATGCCTGTCGTAAAAATTCTTTCTGATAAATATGACGCTGCATATGACACGGGAGTGGACGAAAGACGAAAGGAAATTTAGATATTTAGATGTTTTGCTCATTTATCTAGCCCCCTGAATACCTCCCCCCCCCCCCCCCCCCCGCTCTTCTAAATGCTCTCCTAAATAATATCATGGTGTCCAAATTTCCTTCAAATCGTTTTGTGTTCGGGTACATGCATTTTAGCACTGGCTAATGAAATATCGTAAAACATAAATTTCGTATGTTATCGTTTTCTATTTGTTTCTGGTTTTGATCCTACTTGTTCTCTTTGTGCTCGAGCCCTGTGAGCCCCCCCCCCCCCCTCAACCCCTTTATCTACATACCTTCCAAAAATTATGCGGCAGGTGGTGATTATAAATAATGATACAAGCAGTCTCTAAAAGGAATGGATTATTGTAGAAAATCATGCCAGAAGACAAGATAAGACCCCAGGAGAAAAATTAGAGAACATCAGAAGGTGTTCAGAAGGTGTAAATGCCAACTGTATGTTTCGTGTGGATTTAATGGCCCGGAGAGTTGCATCGTCAAGTACGTTCATCAAATGTTTGATTGGAAATAGCAGTTTGCAAATAACATGTGTTCGTATGTTCAACATTAAAGACATGGCTTGAGGCTCACTTTACGTTTTATGTTTATCATGTTTATTATATTCTCTTGGGGTGGATGAATCTAGCTGGCAATTTACTAGAAAGTTTTCGTAACCGCCTTCTACTGTTCGATGTGAAATTTTTAAAAAAGAAGAAGACATTTATCACCTGACGATGATGGTGACAATAATCACTTTCTACTATCATCGTTAGAATTACCACATCCATCACTGTTCAAATTATTATCGCTAACATTTACTCATGTATATTGTAATTACAACCACAGGTTCTTTAAGTCTATGTTTTGTGTTGGCAAGCCCCTAAATTTTTTTGACAGGTTTATTGATTGCAGTTGAAAGTAAGAAGATACCGGTAATAACAATACTAATCTGCTGTAAAGTCTTAAGTGGAATATTAAATAATTGAGAGGTTGAAAAATAATTTACATGCTGGGCCAGTGTGTGTTCGTTACGTGTAAATCAACCCTCAGATGCTGTGTGCAGAATTTATACAAATAATTTAGCTATTACCGCGAATTTCGGCGTTGAGGAAAGACACGTTAATGGCGTTAGCCTTGATTCTTTATCTACACTCAAGTTCATCGGAATAGGAAGATATCTAACTCTCATATATCTTTTGATACAAGTGCATGAGGCCACATTCAACAAGTTTCATCTCTATTCATCATATTCATATTTCGCTGCCAATAGTACATGTTTAAACGAGCTAAAATAAGCAAATATACAACAATGGCAGCAAATGCATTAAGTCCAGCGAAATCTTAATGTTCGGAATGCCTTTATAGACTTAGAAAGAATAACAGGAAGATAAACGACAAAAACTGAAGAGACAAAAACAAAATGAACTGGAATTAAGATACCTCTTTTCATTTATGCACAACCAGGGAATATTTCAAAAACATCATCATCAAAAAGAAAAAAGATGACAGCTTATACAATGACAGTACACCCCATTGTCATGGACGTGACAAAATCACATTTCATCTAAAATTACGTGACTGAAAAATATGAAGTGCCATGAGACTTGTATGGCAAAGTACAAACATAATTACGACGTCTCTCTTCGTGTCCTTTTTTTTCTGCAACATTCGTGTTAATCTGGATTGCCGCCCGACTGGATCTTCCTTTCTGCTTCATTAAAAATCTGCGACAGGTGGTAATTAACTGATCCACATAACTCGCAGAATCTTCTATTTCCCATCTTTGACTTAAAGGTGCTTTCACGGAGTGGTCGTGGTGACATAATTAACCTAGATTTGTAATAACGTCATGGACAAAATGGCGAAGGAGGACACCGCATACCTGACATACAGTGAATAAAATACTACAAACCATCACGCTTCCGAAAATTTCCTACAAGTTTTTGAAAAAATCAAGATCATACATGTTATATTTTTCGTGCTGCTCTGGGATCAAATGAAAAACTATTGCTTTTTTATGTTTAATTTCTCTGCTACTCATAGACCATGTAGACTGTCAGGTTTTATATTTGAAAATAAATCATTCATAAACTTAGCTTTAAAAAATCGTGAAGTTTTGATCAACTTTATTTTTGAAATAAATGCCATTCTCATAATATTACCTTTAAGTATTGCTTTATTCTACTTTTTTGTCAGCTTTATGCATTGTGACAAGGTTGTTTGGGAGGCTCTTCTAGATCCAATATGTGTACGACTCATTTATTGGGTTAAATGATGCTTGCATCTTAATGTTCATCTTTAAATGGCTTTCGAACCATCTGAAGTGTATGAGCAATAAGGCATGTTGTACGTGCCTGTTGTTGTTGATGATGATTTGTTTAATGTTGGAAAATCTAATAATGCTTATATCCGGAGATTGAGTATTATTTGATATGAAAAAACGGCCTCCAATTTGATAGGTTTAACGAAGCAAATTCATTTTCTGCAGTAGGGGTTAGAAAAATCTGTTACTTTGCGATACTCGAGAATTTGCCTCTGACAACTTCATTAATCATGATAATTGAAATTAACGAAGTGTTCATATGAAGTGTTAATTATGGTCATACATTACGGTCTTTTCACATTAATTGTTTTGCAAGCAAATGTTCTGACACGACAATCAATTAATCACATTTGATGTAATGGGGATGTCACATCCCACATTTCGTCCCTCTGTAGTGACACTCCTTAGATCATACCACTGACAATACGCCCTCTTGTTACTGTTGAACACAATATGAGAAATGCTGACAAATACAATTTAACTCTTCATCTCGATCACAATCAAGTCTGAATCAATTACACGCAACCTATATCTGACCGAGTCGACCTCACTATACAATTATCATCACACCCCATATCTACCATAATTGATTAATAACTTCGGAGCAATGAACAGAAATTACCTTGACTTTCACCACCACCCCTCCGATTTGATTGGTATCAATCAAAATGAACGTAGAGAATAAATGACAATAAACCATCGCAGTGGCGGAGCCAGGATGCTCGGGAAGGGGACGGGGCACAATAATTCAGAAAATTCCCTGCATGACAAGCAATCAACAACAACAACAACAAAGGGAAAGAAAAATGGTCATCTTGGTGTTGGGTTCCTTTGCGGTTGGTGTAAGCCGCCAAGGGCACAAATGGAGGACACATTTTCTTTATTTTTAATTATATCTTAAGATTTGGATTTAGCCATTGTATCGTTCATAGCATACTACAAGAAAAGTTGATGGCAATGGACGGACAGACAGACAGGCAGACGAGCATGATGCGCAATAGGTGGCGATCCTTATCTATTCGCACAAGGAGAGGCTATCACACCATTTGAGAAAAAAATAAAATGGTGTTTACAACCGGCTAACCAAAATTGAAGTTAAAATGCGTCATAGTCTCATTTGGTCTATTTGCACGGCGGTCAAAATATCATGAGTTACGAACATTGCGATGTAACTACGTAAAAATGACATAGTTTCTACGATGTTGGACTGTATTGTAAATGAACATTTTTAAATGCATGTTCTTTGCAGTTTCCATGTGCATTTCGTCTTTGTTTGCGTCATAGGTTTGCATACATCGGACTTGGTCCAATTGCCAATTAATATGTATACAAATCTTAAAGCAGCGAAACTCGTGTCACACCGAGAACTTGCTGTGAGAGATTGGGAAAATGTCAGTCACAGTTTTGGTCCGGAGTTTATGATGATAATTTTCCTTACTATACGGGGTGGTTCTTATGAAACTGATGAAAGGCGCACGCATTATTTAAGACCGCTCATTCGTAAAAGTAAAACTAATTATCGGTGATCATTAACTCCCATTATCGCGTTAATAGCCGAATGGTGTCAAATTCCCCAAGAGAACCCACGATTTTGTGTCTTTAAATGATCCAATGTCTTATCTAGCCTGCTAATAAATATATAAGGTTTTTGACATCATGTCCCAAACTTCTTGAAAAGCGGGCAAATTGTCCCCCGTTCCTCCTTTAAAATGATGCCCCTGACGATATTAAGAGGACTCTCAGAAATTGACGACGGAGAAGAAAAAAAAACCCTGATGCCTCTCATGATACATTCATGTTAATCACTTTTAAGTATGAGGTGACCTAGTTATGCCCCTCTCTAGTTTCGAAGTAAGCATGTAAATGATACGTGTCTCGTCTTGATCCTAACCCCTCGAATGTAACCTGCACTCAAAGAAAATCCTAGTGCAGATCTTTTATAGAAATACGAAAGAAAGAAACTGTTCAACGATCATGACATATAATTGTAGCAGCGTTTTTAAGTTCTATTCAAATAATCTTGAAGAGCTCCTGTTTGTATAATTAATTTAATATATTTCTTCCCATGCATAACTGGAAGGAATGAAAATCATTATAATGGCCTCACATTTGTATTAAAAATACATGGACACAAATAACTGTCACATGATATGATCCTTAAAGAAGAACACGAATGTTTAACCTGGTGTTTCCCATTTCATCTTTATTCTGATTTGTTTTCTCACTTTGAATATTAATCAGACATGTAATACAATAATTCAATTTTTTCCAGTTAAAAACAATCACTAATCGATTTTCGAAAGCTCCTTTTGTTCAGAATATAAATTACAATCATTTGTTATTTCACAAAGATTTTCAAAATATCTTGAACAGTCATCAAAATATGGCAACAGATAAACTTACGTTTGTGGTGCATGGTGAGTGCTGATCCACAAGGCTAAATCCCCCTAAAGCGCCCAATACAATAAAATTAGACTCACGTTGTTTACTAAAGCAGTTAGATTTATGGTATTGGAATGACCATGGTATCTGGGAATCAGAAATGTAATTAGACCCTGATACGGTTTAATCGTGCGTGACATTTATCAAAGTCCATCGCCAGAATTATTAGCAGCAATTTGATATATATTTGAAGCAAGGAGACAACGGTGTCCATGACATTAGCCTAGTGGTTACAACTTCATCTGGCCTTGTTAAACTGGCGGATTTAAAGGCCACAACTGGCACGTGAGCCCCCTTGTAAAGCCAACAGTGCAAAAATACACAAAAATTAGCCCCGAACTGTCGCTTTGTTTTATTTCAGACCGGAAAGATCTTTTTTGTTTGTTTTATTTGTTTATTTATTTATTTTGGGGGGTGATAATATGTCTATTTATTTATTTTGTTAAATTATTATTTTATATTTCTTAGTAAGGTTTTTAATTTGGTTTATTTCCTCATTTTATTTATTCTTTTTTTTTTATTGTATTTTATAATTATTTTTTTTTAATGTTCCCATTTATTTTTATTTTTTAATTTCTTTTCTTTTCTTTTTTTTTTCTTTTTTTTTTTGTGGGAGGGGGGGGGGGGTTAGTAAATTAGCACTTTATAAGCGTGATTTCCTTTTAGGGAATCTTGGAATTATGCCCTAGCTCCCTTTTCCAAAATCTGGGATCGGCGCGCGTGCTTATGGGACTTACTTACCTGGGCTGGATAATCAGTATCCAAACTGAAGAAGAAATGTAATGGTTCTCAATTTTATGAGGGTCGGCTGTTGTGTTTGGTTTCATGCGGGAGATAGGTTTATAATCATCGTTAAAATGGTTCGGGTTATTAGATTGCTGAACGTAATACCTACTCAGAGAGTAATCAAACCATCCATTGGTAGAGTGATATTCAGATTTAAATTTTAAATTCTATATGATAGGAATAAGCATACATGTATCTGATCAGTCGATGTTATCTGATCTATCACTCTTCGTTGTTGTTGTTTTTGCTCTCTTTTTATGTTCATGACATTCTCATTTAAATTAACAATGCCGCAGTAATATTCTAAAGCCCTACATCATAATCTGTACCATCGTGTAAATCTAGATTTAAAAATCCCGGTCAACAGGGTCAAGAATATGTTTATGTGTGAAAAAAAAAATATTAATATGATATTAGTTTTATGATTCTTTTTCTGATAAAATTATATTTCATGGCAAAGTGAGAGGGTTGTAAATTAAATATCAGCTGTTTTGAACAATACGACAAATATTGTTTTGAAATATACTACTTTAATGTAGCCGAGTTTATAAAACATTTAAATGAAATATCTTATGATTTGTTTAGAATATTGAAATCTTTGTTTTTAAACTTAAAGTACCACGGTTCGTACAGTTTAACCATAAAAAGTGACATGGAATGTGTGGTCCAAACCCTAAATTTTTTCAGACGTTCCGTTCTATTCGTGGTTGATTTCATGAATAACATGGTTGGTAAACTAGGGGAAATTGACGACTACACCTCTCTCTGATCAATGCTTACTTCCCATATCAAAATAGACGATGAATCTTTAATTGAGCAGGTTTATCTACGTATTAAAGGAATTCAGCATTGCACACAGCTATATTTGTTTTGCTATATAGGTAGTAGGTTCCACAAATACAGTTTAATATATTTTTGGTTTTTCCTTTTTTTCCAAAATAGACGTTACAACTAGAGGTGTTGTGGTCTAGTGGATAAGTCCCCGGACTGTGAACCACAAGGTACGGGGTTCGAATCCCTGGCGCAGCACTAGTGTATTTTGGCAAGACAGTAATCTACATTTTCCACACTCGACCCAGGTGAGGTAAATGGGTACTCGGCAGGAATTAATTCCTTGAAATGCTAGAGTGCCGTTAGAGCAGCCATGCTAAAGCCGGGGTAATAATTGTGGAGCGCCTGACAGACATGTGCACTATACAAGAATCCCAACTATAATCGAGGAGGTTTATCTATGTATAAAAGGAATTAAGTATTGCATAGAGTAGATAAAATCCACAAATGCAGATATAATGAAACTATTTTTGGATTTACCTTTTTATACTTATAACAAGCTTATGAGGGAATTCTTATCCACGTGATCTACATTATGCATCGCCATTATGAATTGCATTAATCGTATTCAATATGAAATTGATTAAAGGGAAATCCAACCTTGATGGCAATTTGTTCTGAAAGAAAAGGGAAAAATCAGAGAAGCAGATTGGTGAAAGTTTGAACGAAATCGGACAGGCAAAAATAAAGTTATGGATTTTGGAAAGTTGTTATCACTATAATATACATATGGGAATTTCAAATTGGCCTAATTGGTGATGTCACTGTGATGTAGTGGGGACAACTCCCCCATTTGCTCCAACACACAAAATGACTAAAATGTTTTCTTTTTTTTATTATTATTATTACTCAGTAGGATATTTTTCTTTTAGGAGGACCTATAACAATATATATGCAATCTACAAAATATTTCGAGTGCTGCCGCGAGGGGAAAGGCGCTTAGGAGAAAACCGCAAATCAATGATATTTTTGTGTACGACAAACGGGAAGGTTGACCGCCAGTATGTCACAATCGACTCACCAAACTGCCAATTTGAGATCGGCATAGAATAGAGATCTCATTTTTCAAACATCCATAATTTTCTTATTCCTTGACCGATTTTTCTCAAACTTTCACCATCCCTTTTTTCTTACTTTTTTGCTTTCTTATTACCAATACTGGATTGCCCTTATTAGATTTTATACATTATACAACATGCGTTATTCGGTTAGATTTTGGCCAATAAAATATGTATATTGATTTGGAGAATAAAGCACGTACATATGTGATGAATGATTAAATAATTGTCTGCTATATCGTGTTACGGTCACGAGCGCAGCATGGTAATGTGCATTAAACGATCTGTGTAATGAATGTTAAGCAAGGTTTTCTTATCCTGTTCATCATTAGGGAGTCATAAATGTTCTGCATAACAATTGGCTGATCCAGTGCCACGAGGGCACATGCTCCCCCGTGCCCAAAGTGACCTACATAAGATAGTTATTATGAACATTAATGATCATAATAAACCATGAACGAAATATGCTTTTATCGTGTTGGAGAAGGGCTGTTTGCATGGACAAGTGATTGTGCTGACAAATTAAACAAGAACTAAAAGTTTGTCCCACAGCTGTTGAATGGTAAATTTGCCCCAGACCAAATGGGGGTGGGGTCCACCGATTTCCTTCTCAGCTATAGTCCACCCCTTTTATTGTCTATATGCTAATGCATCACTGCCGAAAAAAATATGCAAACCTTTTTTTATTTTTTTTTTAATGACTATCGAATAAAACTGAGCTTTTGGTGAGGGAAACGTCAGTTAAATTATATTATTACATTGATCAATAATAATCATCTGCCTTTTATATGAACATATCATCATGATAATGTTCACTACTTGCTGCTTCCATCACAGTGGTCAATAATTTCTAATTCTTAGTCACCCCTCTGAAGAATTCATGGAAGTTGGACAAGGACATGAAATGGTGAGTTGAGTATGATTGGAATTGATGATGAGACTGGTGAATAGATGAGCCTAAATAAGAACTTTGTCATTCTTTATTTCCTTTTAAATCCCAGCATTTAACATTCGACATGCTGTCACTGCCTCTATTTTCACAATTCTATAAGATCGAAGTATCACTATGTCTTATAAACCTAAAAGATTGCATTCCAGTATGTAGAGAAACTGGAGAGTGTATGTAGGTGAAAAGGAATAAGACAGGGTGATAAAAATGAAAGATAAAGTGAGATGGAAATGGAATGATTTGACAAAGTCCCCGTATTAAATAGTAAGTTCATATCTTCCTAAGACATGTAAGAGTGGTATGTAAAAATAAAGCTTGTAAAAGGTGAGAAAAAATAAGACAGGGTGGTAAAAATGAAAGATCGAATGGAAGAACAAAGAGATGGAAATGGAATGATTTGACAAAGGCCCGTATTAACCTAGAGTTTTCTCAATTTCTATATAAATCATCTTTTCATCAGCGTGGCACCTATAAAATTATTTTCCACTTCTTCATAGTTTCTAAAGATAACATTGTATATTGAATGAACCAATGTGAATAAAACTTGGTTGATGTAACAAAAAAGTGCAATGTTTGTAGATGAAAATATGAATTTTACACCGCGTCGCCGATTTAGAGACTTTAATGACTGTTTACTTATAGATCGTTCTTATTTAAGAACGGCAAAGGGCTCTGGATTGAAAATGGATCGACCTCTTGTGAATTTTGCTTTTTGTTCATGTATAATGTGTAATTCCTATAGAATTTGGGAATTTTTAAAGATAATCCATAAAAAAACGTCTCTAAAAGGAGACACTGTTCTGCTGTGGGTTAATAGTAGGTTCATATCTTCCTAAGATTGGTATGTACAAAATGGCTAATGCATGGGTGAAATAGAATGAGACAGGGAAAGAGAATATTTGAAGGAGACAGAATGAGAAAGAGAGAGAGGGAGAGAGAGAGGGGGAGGAAAATACAATATTATTGTAAAAAGGTCTACTGACAATAAGTCCCTATCTTTCCCTTGTGATGTTATAGAGATGGAGTAGTCCATGGGTGAGCGAGAATGGCATAAAGAGAGAGAGGGGGGAGAGAGAGAGAGAGAGAGAGAGATTGAAGTATATGGAAGAGAAGAGAGAAAAAGGATGAGGTGAGATTATCATGAATTGACAGAGAATGCATCAGTCATGTTATCGTACCTGTTTAATGTTAAACAGATTCTTATATTCGTGGATATGCATTACATGCTGATGATACTATTGCACTATGTCCTTGCAAGAAGAGTAAATAAATGAAAGGAATGAATGTTTGGCCCTTTATGGCCGTTGTCGAGCTCTCGGTTCATAATTCCCAAGGTTCGTAATTCCGAAAATGAAATAGGGTCGTCATTTTTCGGGATTCAAAAAATCTTCTGAATAATGAACCCTGTTGCATTTTCGGATTTATGAACCCTTTTTCATTTTCGAAAATACGAATTTTCGAAATTATGAACCTTCGGAGTAATGCAACAATTAATGCTCAGAATTGTGGACCCCCTTGTATGGGAAATTTGTTTATCAGAATTACAAACCTTCGAGAAAACGAGTGCCCCTGAGCTCTCTTCCCCTCCTTTACAACTGTTCCTCTTTTGGAGACCTCAATCTCCCCGCATCCCATTTTGGAAAACGTTCCCTGACTCGGTGGTGATAAATGACAAATGATTGGTTGGTCTGGATATAAAAAAGTTAAATCAAGACTGGCTCATCATTTTCAAGTTTCCCCCTTTTATGGAAAGAGTTTCCAACCCAGCATTACAAGGATTCTATTGATTTATGGGGAACCTAATATTGACGGAGACTTGGTCTGAAACAAAGGGGAACATTTGATTTTTTTTTTTGTGAGTCGCTGCATGGTGACCGTGCCCCATCTGGGTCAATTGCTGATTCCTGTGCTGTGTAGAACGAACGTCAATCAGGGAGTAGATTGGGAATCAGGTTGGAAGATAAGTGGACACAACGTGAGCAGGCTCGAAACACCCTGTTTAGACTGTGGCAAATGTTCATTTATAAATGATGATGTTGTCATAAACGCGTCCACACACAGAGGAAAGCATCGCACATCTTCAGGTATAAAGAATGTAAAGACGGAGGACGCAGGCGGATTTAGTGGGGTGAGGAAAAACCGGCCCGTGCCCTCTTCCTTTAAACCCATGTGGCATACCTTAAGTACACAATCGAAGAAAAGTGTGCCCCACTCCTCCCTCCCTTTCAAACTTTCGACTCAGAGGGAATCTGGAGAACGTGATAACCATTTTATTGTTTTTGTTTGTTTGTTTTTTCGCTTGTCGGAAAATTTTCGGGTTAGTCCCCTTCCGTTTACAAAATCATTGATCCGTCCCAGATGGAGGGTGTGTCATTTGGTTGTCTTCCAGTGGTGTGAACACACCGAGAGGGGTGATAACTCAGAAAGAGAGAAAGAAATAAAAAGCGGGTCAATCTATTCCGGGTGATGGGAGTCGATCAATTATTGACGCATGAAGGCGGGAGGAGAAAAATAGTGGCATTTGCTCAGAAAATAAATGAATCCTTTGAGTTCACAATCTTTAGTACCTTTCTCCTTTTACACCACTCACATTGGAAGCAACATTTTGTTGAATTGGTGATGATGATACAGAGGCTCTGGACTTAGAATATCAATAACAGCGAATTGCTCTCCAAGCATCAATATTTCCTTCCTTTCAGTCTTTTGATATCTATTTACACTTAGGCCATGAGCCTGTCCCAAAATAGTCATCCCATTTTACACATATGATTTGACCCCTTAAAGGTACTTAGGCCATCTAAGTCACTGACAAAAAGGTCGTCAGCCTGAATGTGGCCGTCGGGTTTAGCCGGCCCCGAAAGCCTCCAAAAGATGTACATTCCAAAAAAATACAAACTGACAAAATGGGGGTTTTCAGACCCTTCAAATGAAAATCCCAAAGTGCCCTTTGACAACGCTTTGCACCCCCCAAAAAAAAAAATGCTCTGTATGTAAATAAAAACAATTTTCTTACCTTTTGACTATGATAACGGTGTTTTATTCAATTCAATTCAAAGTTACATAATGTAATTTTGAGTATTATAATTTTCTTGTGGTGCAATTTGGTGTCAATCGGTCATTTCATTAAAAAGTTATTAAATTGTGAAAGACGTATTGCTATCTCAAAAGTAGCCAAAAAATACTGTCAGGATTATGTAAACACACCCATTGACCATCTGACAAGGCATATTAGAGGAGCTTTCTTGGTATCTGTGCAATAAAATAGCACATTTCAGCCTGGCAGTCACATGCCACAGATACCTGAATAGCTCTTCAATTATGCCTTCTCAAACAGGAGAAGATAAACAATGGGTGTGTGATTACATAATCCTGACAATATTTTTTGGCTACTTTTGAGAAAGCAATACATTTTTCACATTTTATTAACTTATTAATCAAAAGACCAACTAACACCAAATTGCACCTCAAGAAGATTATTCTCAAAATTATGTTATGAAAATTTAAATTTAATTAAATAAAAACACCTTTTGAGTTATCATAGTCAGAAGGTAAGAAAATGGTTTTTCTTTACATACAGTGCATTTTGGGTGGCAAAGCGTTGTCAAAGGGCACTTTGGGGTTTTCATTTCAGGGGATCTGACACCCCCTTCCCGATAGACAATTTTATTAGGTTTTTTTATATTTTTGGAATGTACATCCATAGCTTTTCCTTCTGACAAAATTTGGTCCCTGGCCTTCAAGAGGAAAAATTTACCTCGGTTTTTAGAGGCCGTCAGACACCCCATCCCGACAGAAATTTTTGTCAGATTTGTGTTTGTTTGTTTGTTTTGTTTTGTAATGTCCAGTCATACTATTTCCTACTGACAAAGTTTAGTGCATGGGGAAGAAGGGGTGAAATGGACCAGACTTTGGGGCTTCTTTGCATGGGGGGCTCTGGGGGCTAAACCGACGGCTACGGTCAGGCTGACAACCTTTTTGTCCATGACTTAGATGGTCTAAGTACATTTACGGGTCAAATCTTATGGGTACAATAGTGTGCCTATTTCGGGACAGGCTCCCAGACTAACTTCTTATTGTGTCATATCAGGCTATAAGCACTGCACATTACATTGGTCACTGTCACTAATACGATTCTATCCACAAAATATCTAAAACGTGTCTATCATTATGATCAGGGAGTATCTCAACTTATGCTTCGCAAATGCGAACACGTTCTTATCAGGCTTATGTTCCCCGTTTTAATAATAATAAAAAAATATAGAAAAATGTGTTGAAAGATATCCAGAGCAGACATTCACCGATTATTTTTCATATATGAAAGCGACACCTTTAGGGAGATTAATGGGGTAATTTTATTTATTGGCAAGGATGGGAGAGGCAAGGTCGATATGCTCTATTGCAATAACGAGACACAAAAGGGGCTCACGCAATAAACTGTTGCCTGATAATAACCGTGTTCATCTCTGGCATTGAAGTTCTATCAACCTCTCGCTGTCTGAACGTAAGCGATGGGACTGGCTTTGTACTAGCGGAAATCAAACATGTCTTTTATTACAAAACATGACCTGTTTCATGTCCTTGTTAAAAGGTTTTCCGAACAAAATGGAAGCGTAATGTTGTTTTGCACGTCATTGCAGCAAACACTCTGGGTGAAAAGCATGATAAAGTGGTGTCAGACCTCAACGATAACGACAACGGATATCGATACTTTTCATTAAAGGGCTGGTTAAACTTGTTCGATAGCGATGACGATAAGGATAACGATAAATCGTTGCCAAATAGCTCAGGCGTCGTTTATGTGGAAAATGAATAGGAATTCTTTGTGGTCGGTCAGACTTGTCCGATATATCGTAATGAGCCTCCCTGTCCGATTTTAGCTTCTCGGTGGAATCGCGCGGCCAGCGATTTTTTTTTTTTTTTTTTTTTTTTTTTTTTCAGGACAGAGCTCACCGATATTTTCTGAGAGCCAATTTGTTTTTGCTCCTTCGAATTGACGCTAGTTCAGAAGAATCATGTAGGCAGTGTCCACCATGCTTGACTGAAAGAATTCCAGTCCATCGATTTTATCGGTCAGGTGTGACCACTTTTATCGCCATCGTTATAGGTACGTTTTATATGCTCATACATTATCGTTATCGTTATCGGACAAATGTGATCGGCCCTTAAGTACACCTTACAGCTTCCCTACAATTCACACGTACACAAAACATTGTAGGGTGTACGTTTACTTGAAAATCTCGTTATCGTCATTGTTATCGGACAAAATTAATGTGACCAACCCTAATAAGGCTAGGTAAACGATATTTTGGTCTCTTTCTGACCATCAGTAGACTTCCTATTCTCATGCTGTGATGCATCCTTTACTCAATCACTTTCGTTCTGGGTATCCGGTCAATGTCTGGCTTAATAATATTGTAAGCATGACAACTAATTATCTTTGATTAATTATCATTGGAGTAATGCAAGCTTTTTTTCTCACTGATACTCCGGGAGGGATGCCATTTTAGCTACTGTATGTATCAATGGTGATCAATAGCTTTTAGGCCGAATAAAATTAATTTCTAGTTTCTCGTCCCTTCCTCCTCAATATTTTTGTTTTCAGTGTTATTTTTGTTCCAAAATGAAATGAATGATAATCTTAGGACATCTATTATACATTTTTACTTTCTTTTGAGCCTGTTAAGTTCATGTACGAATGAAATTGGATTTTTTTTGGTTAAATCTCAAATAACATTGAACCCCTTCCTCCTCAATTAAAAAAAATCCTGAAAAAGAAAGTAAGAATCAATTTCGCTTGGTCTTATGCAGTTTCGATGTTTCTCTCTCTTTTGATTAAACCGTTGAACCTGAATAGACTCATTTTGATTTAATTACATCCATAAGTGTTCTGGTTACACTTTATTGGTCAATAACAAGTCGTAATCATGATGATAGAATTACAGCCCAAAGCAAACATACTTACAACATGACCTAACATTCACCTAAATATGTATTTACAGCAGGGGCCGCTGAACCGGAGGTGGAGGGGGCTTGGGGCTGCAGCCCCGACTCGTTGGGTAGACACTGTTCATAATGCTTATATTAGCCTTGGAAAATCCTCGAAAATTTTCCTTCTCATGCCCAGCCTCCCCCCCCCCCCCCCCTTCAAAAATGTATGTATAGTACATGTTGTTGTCTTGGCGAAACACGATTTTTGCAGTTATATTATATTTATTGTATGGTTATATCTCCTTATTTGTTTATGTTGTTTGTTTTTTCTTTTGCTTTTCTTTGCTGTCACAAAACACTTAAACTCAGGTGTGCATATTCTCAAATTTTTCCCATTTTCCATTTCCCTTTCTCTATTTTGACAAAGTCTTCTATGCACATTACCTGCAATTATGCTAAATGCAAAGCACATTACGTTCTCAGGAGAAGGATTTGTAGATAAATGGATTTATCTACGTATAATTCTGATCTGCCGATAACGATGCACCTGATCTACATGTAACTTGCTGCATACCGCAATAATACCCCAATACATACTAATTCAAGTGAAGTGGAATATTATGCCTATGAGGGTACTGTCTACCGCAGCATTTGAATTTTAATAGTATCTTAACTTTAACGATTTTTATTTCTCACTCAGAAAAGGAAGATAGTGATATACTATCAACAGTAATGTTTTGAAATGGGTTTTGTAATCGGTACACTGTAATTTGTGTTGATCCCATTTCGTTCGTTTGAAACAAGTTATTTTTAGAGGGAGAAAAAAGAAACCTACAATATAGTACTACAAAGTTCACTCTCTTTATGCAGAGAAGTAGAAATCCACTACTTTAGGAGTCAAATTACGGGTTATTTCCTCTTATAGGAGTTGAATCCACTCCAAATTATAGTGGAATCCACTCCAAGAGATAGTGGTTGAATCACTTGAATCACTCTATTGAACGTGGATTCTACTCCAGATGAACTTCTGTTCCAAAGATGACTCCCCCAAAAGTGGATTTCCGCTCCGGAACATTTAGAGAGTAAATTTAAAAAAAAAGGTTTTGTAGACATATACCTCTGTGAGTACACAGCGCCCCGGGATTCTGAGAACAGAGGAGCCCCCATTACTTTCATTTGTCTCGGGGACCCACTCATCTGGCGTGGCTCAATCATGTCAATTTGCTCTATCAGATCGTGTAAATCATAGATGAGCCATTTTTCGTTTTCAGGTGTGTGTATTCAAAAATAAGCATTATATGACGTGTGAAACTCATTAGACCCTTTTAAAAATTAATATCATTAACACGGGTCGCTGTAGCTCCACTATATACAATGTGAGTCAATAAAAAGGAAACCCAGATTCAACCGTAAATATCGTTGCAAGAAGTACCTGTGAATTTATTCTAAGATACTCACATTGAAGCCTATTATGTTTCCTTTAATTTGACACCTTGATGAATAAAGTCCGACCATGGACAGCTGAACAGTAACATTTTTCCTGATTCATGTCAAATTTTCCTCTGCCCAAGTTTTGAGTGAATTGGACGGTCAACCCAAGGTTGGTTAAATGGTCTCCATTCCAGTTGATTGCACTCAAAAATAATGAAAGTAACTCCTGAACACCATTCAGCCCAAACTTGGGCAAAGGCGATTTTTACTTGTTTATTTCATTTGGCCAGTGCTCAGTCATTCATGATCGCATTTGATGAACAGCCTATCAAATTAAAGAAGAAATTATCAGCTATCATACAATTGAATACATTTCAGCGATTTTACTTTGTTTGGAAGATATTGGGGCTTGAATACGGGATTCCTCTTTATTGACTCATGCTGTATAAGATTAAGCTTATACGTTTAGACGCTGCAGTCAGTTATATTTTTTTCAAAGTTTTGATTAATACTGTGCATTATCTTTGGATCGCGTTCGTATCAGGGCTTTCTGTCGAATACATGGCTTGATTTATAGTCGCAGAGTTGGGAATGCTTTTTGAAAAATAAATGTTACCAAGTACCTACTTGAGATGACAATGGAACAATGTCATAGTGTAAACAAAGAGGTGTATAATTCACTTTTACTTTAAAGGCATTTATACCCTCGAATATATGTGTGCCTTGATAACGAATACAGAAGGTTAAATTGTCCTATATCATATTAAGGGGGAAAAACAATTAAAGAGAAGGTTGAGTTCTGGAAAAGGGGAAAAATAATTTGTGAGCTTTCTCATTCCTTTTTAGTCAGTTTGGAAGAACATCATAGTAGAAATGTCCCCTGAAAAAGGATTACTCTTCAAATGCCCTCATATTCGAAATATGACATAAAATAGCTGAAATGTTCGGCCCAAACATTCATGCCAAATGTGTGTGCAGTCCCATATACCCATTTCTGTGTACATTGCATGTGCTTTTCAGGGAGATTGGGTCGATTTCTTATCATTTCGATGCTTCCAAAAAAAATCATAGTATATGGTAATTCTTAAGTAAACATGATCAACCTTCCCCAATTGCTTTGATACATTTTTTTTTTCACAATGTAATTTCATGACCAGAACTCAACATTATATTTAAGGATTAAAAAGTACTTTATCTGATGTTTAGACTATCCTATCATTACATTAAAAACAAAGTGATGCATGGTAACTAGAGGCAAACTGGTTTCCAAGTTAGATCATTATAGTTTAGATAAGATTTGTTTTGTCAGTGTAAGGGGGTGTGTTGGGAGAGTGTTGGAATAGTCCTGCGTAAAGCCAACAATTTATTACAGATTCACAAATTATCCTTTCATATCCAGTATAGTAGAGACTAAATGAATTGAAAGTACAATACATTTTCTTTAATCTGCTGTGCAAGTTACAAGTGGATCACATTCGTGTAATGGGGACATACAGCTAATGATTTATTTGTTAATGATTATTGTCTCATCTACATAAGATGATAATAAAATACTTGCCTGACTTTCATGTTATTTTTGAATTTTTATCTCATTAATTTAATTATGAAATGCTTACCGCCCCCTCCCCTCCCCCTCCCCCTTCCCCTCCCCGTTCCCCCTCCTCCCTCCCCTCCCCTCCCCCTCCCCCTCCCCCTCCCCTCCCCCTCCCCCTTCCCCTCCCCCTCCCCCCCTCCCCCTTCTCCTCCCCCCTCCCCCTTCTCCTCCCCCTCCCCCTTCCCCTCCCCCTCCCGCTTCCCCTCCCCCCTCCCCCCTTCCCCTTCCCCCTCCCCCCGTCAAAACCCACTCTCCGAAAGCCGAGACAATATGATTCTATAATCGGGAAGTGTGATTTGTCTGAATACGGAATAGGATGATTTCTGATTTGGGAGTCCTTATGAATTCATCACGTATAACCATGAAACCGATCACGGAGATTCTTCATTTGCTACGTTCAGATGGCGTGCTGCAACCAGTGGCAGATCGATCGCTGGAGTACCAGCGCATGTTCAAACTTTCATGTCACCTCTTGAGAGCCAGAATGGTGTCAACTCCCTGTTAAATGATAATGAGTTAACGTCCTTCTGGCGCTGAGCAGACTATGTACTCCTTCTTCTGATGCCTCTTGCGTCATGTTTATTTGCAATGCAGCACGCGTCCTCGTATAAACACTTAGTGATCATCTGATTTCACTCCAGTCCTCTTCCTCTTCTGCTCCGAATCTATTTTGGTGCCCGCGAAAAAGAGATCCGCTTTGCACTGCATTTGCATATACGGGCATCCTGTTTGCATGTTAAATATGTTTGTTAAAATGACCGTGCATGCAGGGTCAGAAATATGCTGGTGTTTTAAGAAATGGATGAATAAATCATTGACTATATACCCTGAAAGCCATCTAAATTGGTAGATACTATAATTATAAGCATCTTCTAAGCATTTATTACATGACCTGCGTATCTCAATTCAACTTTGATATTTCTTTGACATTAGATATCTTTATTAGATGTCAATTCCAGGACTTGCTACAGTATTTTCTTTAAAGTAACAACACTGACACGCCTAATCTCTCTCTCTCTCTCTCTCTCTCTCTCTCTCTCTCTATATATATATATATATATATATATCGCTCTCCCTCTCTCTTTCTCTCTCTCTTTCTCTCTCTTTCTCTCGCATGCACACAAACACACACCCCTCCCCACACACACACACACACACACAAACAAACACAGTTTTTACCTTCGTTTAAAGTACTCACCATTCACTTAGCTGATTTATAATAAAACGTTTACTAAAATGACAAATTATATGTAACAATTTGTTGAAAATGATTAATGATAATTCAAGTGGAAATTGTTTAAACATTAACTATATCATGTATAGTTTAGGTATCAGCATGATCAGGAAACATGGATTTTGGTCTTCATTAACCTGCCGTTAATATATGTAACGTCTCTATCGGGCTTTGAAAAAAGCTGTTATGTAACATTTAAATGATTATACCTTATAAATACAAAGTGATTTATGAATGATAATGATGTATATAGTATATAAAAAATATCAAATCAAATTTTCAACTTTTGATATGTTATTGTATCGTATCAGGGGCGGATCCAGGATTTTGTATAAGGGGGCACACAAATGCAGGATTGTCAACTTTTGGAAACTGCTTGGAGGGAGATCAACAACAACAACAACGACAACAACAAAATTGCCAGCCCTCCAAAAGTCGCTCAGTTGGGGGGGGGGGGGTTATGTGGTCCAGTTTCCTTCCATAATTCTCTGACAAGCAAAAAAAAAGGGGGGGAGGAAAGGGGGAAGGTTTTCCGTTCTAAAAGAGGGGTCACAGGGGGGCACAATGCATACTTTTCTTTCAAAGGGGGGGGGCACGGGACAGGATTGCCCCTCCCCCCCCCAAAAAAAAAAAAAAATCCACCACTGTATCCTAGGTTATTGATAGCATTTCTTTTTTTCCCCGCATATTCTGTGATTTTATATTTTTGTTTTAATGAACAATGTACACTAGGTTGACACTTTTTATCTCTCTCTCTCTCTCTCTCTCTCTCTCTCTCTCTCTCTCACACACACACACACACACACACTATCTCTCTCTCTCTCTCTCTCTCTCACTCTCCCTCTCTCTCCCTTTCACTCACTCACTCCCCTCCTCTCCCTTTCTATCTATCTACATTTTTTCTTCTTCTTCACTGCTTCAATATTTTGTCTCCCCATTCCCCTCTTTCAGTCTAAGTCTATGCCTCTGTCTTTCTCGGAAATCATCCTTTTTCCTGCGTCTGTCTCAATTTTCTATCGCAATTTTCCTCCTCCTAGCTTCCCGTCCCCCCCCCTCTCTCTCTCTCTCTCTCCCTCTGTTCCATCCCAACTTCTCCTTTCCTTTCCCTCCAAGGCATTTAACACCATCACATCTCGTTTTCGACGTGATTTAGAGATGCCGAAGGGCTGTAATACCTCCCACCGATCAGTCATCAAAACACCAGCAATGTCTTCACCAACTCCAGCAAGTCGCAGACACCAAGACGGAAACACGTAATATGTTTTCAGAGCATAAAATCAGATTTTAATTTCCCATTTGGCTGGTAATCAAGTATAATTACAACAAACAAAAAAAAAAAAGATCCTGAGAAAAAAATGATTGCTATTTAAAGCCAACTTCGGCAGTTCACTATCAAGTTCGGCTTCATAATTGCCCTAATGGATCAAGTTCGAAAGCGTCGAAGACGATTTTTTTAAAAGGGGTCATTGGAATTCTGCTCGTAAAGAAATGCAAGCTCTAACCACAAGAGTGCTTGGTTTACGCCTTTCCAACTTGATAGCGATTATGCTTCGATTTTTTCAAGTGTCGATTATTAAGGGGGCCCAAGTTTGAATGTGAAATGTTTAAGTGATGCTTATGCCTGGAAGATCGCACGTACTCAAACCATGATTCAAAATGCCGACAGTTTGAGTGCGGGTATTGCAAAGGAGGAATCCACCCGTGCTCCAGAAAAAAAGAGTCCTGTTAAGCTCATATTACATTTATACCTTTAGATTTTTTTTAAACAAGTGTTTAGAATGTACATCATAATAAAACAATTTCATATTCTACATATGCTATTAATATTTAGAGCTTGTTTGTATTCAATTCCTAAACTGTTTATGAATATTCATGCGAATTTCAAATTCGTTCATGTAAGAACTACCATTCTCTTTGAATGAGACAAACACTTAAATAGATCTGATTTATTTTATTCGCATATGCTGACAAATGATGGTAGCTAAAAAGCCTGTCCAATTTTTTTGGGGGGGAAGATCATGATTAATTTGGGAGTTATTCGCATTACAACACTGTCGATAATGCAAAGTCAAATTAACGCCATTTCGTAATTCTTTCAGAAAGCAATAAAAGACAATCTTCACTCTCTTCGAATGAATTATGAAAGACAAACATATAAAGAGATCTGACTTTTGTTATTCGCATTATGCTGACAAAGTCTTGTATAGTTAAAACCCTTTCGAGACATTTTGAAGGACATGATCAAATTGAGAGTGCTTCTCATAACATCATTGTTGATATTGCAAAGTAGAATTAACTTCATTTCGTAATTCTTCCCGCAAGCGATAACAAACGTTTTCCTTTAAATTCTTATTAGGTATGGTAGATTTAATTCATCCATCTTTCCCCACGGCATAGACTTAATACAAATAAGATTAATATGCCACGATCGATCAATATTATCTCATCAACCAACGTTCCTATGTACTTTTTTCCCTCCTGTATAATTCTTTGTCAGTATAATCCGAAAGTCCTTTCTGGAAACAATGCAAAATAATTCCTTTCACCGTGCCTTTTTTTAAATCTAGGGACTGGTATATAATTTGTGAATTATCTTCATCGGAAACAATAATTACAGAAAATTGATGTAAACGATGAAGGGCGTGGATGCACAGGAAATAAACGCTTAGTTAGTGCTTGTCATTTTTACTCTATCATACCAATTTCATAATGGACGGAGACATATCATATTATTTGTTTATCATTTTATATTCTTTATTGTTTCATTAAATTCATATTTTCCTCAGGTACGCTTATATATTTTTTTCATATTCTTAGCTGCTGTAAACGATTAAATATCATTCATAAAAATGTAAAATGTCATATAAGAAGCATAATTATACTACAAATACAAGATAATGTAGTACATAAGTTAAAATCATATGAACTAAACTTACATAAATTAAGATAGGACTACTGAATACGATCAGACGATAGGAATGCTAAGTTTATTAATAGCATTTCAATGAATAATTATGTCGATTTTTCGTTACATGCATACATTGAGGACTTCACCATCAAAATAAACTTGTCAACAACATTTCATGTTAAATTTATTGCAATCGTTGAATTTCATATAAATGTGTCTTTCATTCATTCTAGATGAATGAATGAAATACACATTTTGAGAGCCTTTAACCAGTAAGAAAGATCACTCACGAACTCAGTAAACATGCTTTTAAGAAGACCTCACCTATAATGCATGCTCTATCATGCCTATGGGGTAACATAGTAGAATATTCGATGAAATGAATTATTGAGTTTGTTTTTCCAGGCCAGAATTAGAGTTGTAATGAGGACAATGCAGTTGATATTTTGACATTTAAAAGCAGAAAGATTTACCACCAAAAAAAAGAAGTCCAGCGGCCAGTTTTATCAAACTAGTGTCGAGAGACTACCGCGCAGAAAAACAAGCATTGGTTTGTTTTCGCCTACAATTTCTGAGAAAATGGTAATTTCATTTTCAATTTATCTTTCCGTTTTTAGTTGAAAAGGCGTACCGGCAAGAACAGAGAGAAGAGGGCAGTTGGGACGATAATAATACCCTTCCCACACGGAGATAGGTCAATCACAGAAGTCAACGAATATGAAATTGACGATTAAACTTCATTCCAATAATCAATAAGATTCGCCGCCGACATAACTCGTAATTCTAGACCGTCGCTTGGTGTTTAGAAGATACACCTCACCAGTGGGTAAACTCTCGCCACGGCGGCTGGAGCGCAAAAATAGCCGCCAGACCTAGTTGAACTTTGAGTTATTGCGTGGTGGGATCTTTACTCTCCCCGCGTAGTTGCTCTTTTTAAAATAAATCTATCTGTTCCCTTTTGCTGCTATCTTTCCCCTGCATTGTATTTCCTCTTCCATCTTCTGTCTGTCTGTCTCTCTGTCTCTCTGTCTGTCTCTCTCTCTCTCTCTCTCTCTCTCTCTCTCTCTCTTTGTCCATCTTCCTCTCTCTTCTCTTATTTTCTCACATAGACTATTTGGCTCTTTATCCTCCACATTCTAGATCTACGTCTGTAGTTTTGTTTTTATTCTCTATAGCATCAGTTATCATGAGACCTTCCGCCGTGCAACAAGTAGGCTAATAACAACATGTGGCTCAGTATTGTGAGGATTTATACTCTCCAGTGACAATGTCAAAATTGAACTTTTAACCTTATCGAATTTATCTTTTAGTGTGTTTATTTGCCTATTCATCAATGTATTTTTTAAAATGTGATAAAAATGCATGGATTTTAGAATCAGGGTTTGGATAAACCAAAGTTTAATAATAAACAAAAAATTTAGGCAATGTATCACGTCACGACGGACCTGAGCGCTATACAAGAAGCCACCATAATTATAATGATCAATGTTCTTTCTCGTAATTTTTTACGAGAGGCATTGCTAAATTACCATTTTCTGATTGAGGGAGAGGCGGAGGGACGTCGGGCAAAATCTATCAACATGGTAACTATGAGTTTTCCGACGAGCAAATAAGGGGGAGGGGAGAAAGAAAAGGTTTTTCAGATTTTCAAACTTTGCCAATCTGTGTTTGGAAGTAATTAGTAACGAACCCACCCACCTACACATTACATGTACACACAATATCGCGACCCGTATAACTACTTCCGGTGTTAACAACGATCGCTTGCTCGACTTGTAATCTGAGAAAAACGAGCGTCGTTGTTTCGGGCCCGTGTGAGCCCTCGTCGTCAAGTCGTTCTTTCGTTAACTTTAATAAAGTTTCGTTAACTTGAAGTTTCGAAATCACAAGTCCCGTAAGAAATTTACCTTGTGTCGTTTTAAGATATGGAAGGTGCACCGTCCTGTCCTCCTACCCTTTGACTCGTCAAATAAATGTTATGATGTGACATCTTGACATCATAACTGTTATATGATGTCACAATAATCGATAAGAGTGAGGTAAGTTCGATGCACTAAACACAATCAAAAATGCTACTGATCGATGATGTAACTCAGTAACACAAACGCATTTAAGATTCTCCCCCCTCTCTCTCTCTCTCTCACACACACACACACACACACACACACTCTCTTTCCCCATCATTCTCTCTCTCTCTCTCTCCCTCTCTTTACCTGACTATACCTGAATCTCTCTTGCTATGCATTTCGCTATAACTTTTTATACCATATATAGGCACTCAATTGATTTTTTCTCCCGCTTTCTCTCATACAGTTGCATATCTTTCATTCTCCAGTCTCCTCTCCAAATAAGGTTTTTTTTTCAGTCATGTAACATAATCAAATCATTATTCTTGTAATAATATCCTTCTGCGACAAGCATGAACTTCCCGGGGAAAATACAATACAGGTATAGGTAAACACCTACACATCTGCAGGGTAAATTTAATCCGCGAACTGAGAAATTTGCCACCTTTACATTTGGATACAATCAACTGGGGATATTGAACGGTTTGGGTTGATGTTCATTATTCATTTAGTAGAGCTTAGAATAGCGTCGTAAAACTTTGAGGATTCCTTTTCCACCCCTCCCCCCCCCCCCCCCCCCCCCCCCGTACAAAATCTATGAGTGTTGTGCGATCGCCTTGGCGGCATCGGCACACGCCTTTCCGTTATCCTTTTCTTGCAAGTGTGGCGTAACTTGCAAGTGTCGCGAAAGTTTGCCAAAATCGGACCATCCATCCAGGTCAGGAGATAGCTGAAATAGAACGAAAGTCAACATTGTGGAGTTGTTTTTTTTTCTACAAAATATTGACCATCATATCATATTTTCAGTGAAATTTCACATGAATAAATTATAGACACCTTATTTACTTAGATTATAACAAAGTTAAAAGTCTTTTAGGTTGTTTTTTGTTGTTGTTTTGGGGGGGACAGATTTTTTGCAGCAATATGCACAACAATTTTGCATCGATTGGACCTTTCATAACGAAGATCTTATCGAGCCAGATTAACCCTCCATCTGCGGAAAACCTGCTCTCAAAAACCCTGTATAACTATATGGATAACTACTGTGCATACTACGGTTCCACAGCCTGGTTTAAAGGTTTTAAGTTTCAGAGACATCATTTAAGCCCCTTTCACACCGGGCCTGCGTAGAGTTGCGTTGTGCGGCATACTGAGTAGGCCAAAATTACGTGCAGGATTCGGCGTAGTCCCTGCGTAGGTTATGCATAGGCTGACGTACGACTGGTTGCGTACCCTGCGCATATGCATGGCGTACCTCCTCCGCATAGGATTGCGTATAACAGGCGTAGGGTTGCGTACGAATACGTAGGTCTGGCATAAAGGGTACGTAGGTTTACTTGTGCTGAACCCACACTAAGCAAAAGTGCGCAACACTACGCCCTTCCTACGTAACACTATGCCAGCCTTATGGCCAGCCTCAAAGGATTTTTCGTTGGACTGGCGTAGGGTAGCGTACTATTGGTAGGCATGGCGTACAGTAGCGTAGTGTTGCGTAGAATTGCATTAAAAATGCGTACTTTCTGCGTCCAGTGCTCTACGCCGAAAGTACGCAAAAAAAATAACATGTTTATTTTTTTGCGTCCATCTCGCGTATCCCTTTGCGTCCCTCGGCGTATTGCCACGTAGGCCAGCTTATAGGCGCAGCGTAGGGCAGCGTAAGCTCGGCGTAGTCGGTACGCCGCACTACGTAACTCTACGCAGGCCCGGTGTGAAAGGGGCTTAACCATGCTAACCCAGGATGTATCCATAGGTGTTGAATCGAAAATAAAATGGCTTGTTTGTTCGCTTCCCTATTCATATTCGCATTCACACTCTTTTACACTTTAAAAACATTATTACAAACTCGGGATATTGATTGCAATAATCTTATTGTTGAAGTTTATCAGTAATGACAAAAGAAGAAATACGTCTGGTTAAAAAGTAGAATCTTTCGTTTTTCTTTAATGAAATCTTTTTTTTTTTAAAAAAAAAAATAGCTCGAGGTATCTCTTCGTTGTTACATATCGACAAATCAAGAATGACGATTGTTGATATAAAACTAAACCATCCATTTCCCTACCGTGCAGCTTCCAGTAAGTCCTTGTCTAGCGTCATGTTGAAGGTAAGTAAACTAAGACAGATACGTGTTGATTCCAAGTGAAATGACGCCTGCTTCTACAATGTTCTACATCAAATTTACATCAAATGCTATCATGCATGAGTGCCGGGTAAAATACAAGTTGAGCATGGTTATTTGATTTCCCCTTCCCAAACAAATGTTGTATTATGAAACAGTTCATTTCCCTTGACATTTTCTTTTAGTGACTGTGAACTTTAACTGATATGATGACACGGACACTGTCAATGTTAGATAATGCCAATGATAATCTAAAATGGCAATGTTGCCAAGATATTTTATCATATTTACATACAAAGACGGATGTTAGAAATGAAGCGAATGTATATAATTATGTTGAGATACTTATAACTTTGATCGATAAACAGTGTTTTATTCTGTTGATAAAATTATGATTATCATAATTATCAATTATTATTATGAAAACGTTATTTGATTGACTTTATCAATCCCTGATTAAATGGAAATTATCATCTATGCTGGTATGTCCAAATGATACTCTAAAAGAATTGTTTAAAAGAAAAAAAACACATCAAGTTGAAGAAGCCTCAAGGGTGCATGCCAGACCAGCACATTCCCTCATATTTAGAAAACAAAACAAAATCTGTTCTGTGCATTCTCGCAGATCCTTCTTCAAAATTTGGGCAGCATATAAATGTCAGAAGTTGAAGGACGTCTTCCTGCGTTCAATTCACACCCCAGTCCAGCGTAAAGTGTACAAATATACAGGTATAATTTGTAAAGAGTATCATGTCATTAATATTCAGTGTTGGAGAAGATAATTATTCAATTATTTTCGATACAATTCAATTATTATTCGGCAAATAAGAAAGTGGCAAAGCATATCACGTGAACTAGAAGAGATAACAGCAAAAGCCATCTGTTGTCTTTTGTTCGAGTCAGATGCCTAACCCATTACCATTGTCTCTTGTTGATAGTATAAACTAAATAAAAACATTGAAAAGATGCTTCCAATAATACAAAAATATGAATGGAAAAATGACAGATACAAAACATGAATGGAAAGATGATTAACACAAAATATGAAAGGAAAATTATTTGTTCGGAATTAATGAAAAGTAAACAAGTTTTTAATAGAAAAATCTGTAAAACCATAGGTAAGAACATCTTTGTGTCCTCGTATAACATGAACCTATTGTAGGTCCTTTTCACCTGCAAATGCTAAACCACTCAAAATAAAAACGAATGCACTTCAATTACCTCATAATTGCAAACAAAATTCACGTATTGTTCGTATTACAGTGCCGTCACCAGCTTTTTTCAAGGGGGGGGGGGTGCCTTTTGGGGAAAAAAAAGACAAAACTTACCAACTCCAATGTCAGGCAGTGGTGCTGGTGGCGCAGATATGAGCTGTTCGACACTACACAATAAGAACATGTCGCCCTTTTCAAAAGACACCCCCCCCCACCCGGCGACGCCCCCCCCCAAAAAAAAAAAAACCTTTTTTTTGGTCTGGAGGGGGGTGCGTTCGCACCCTCCGCACCCCCCCCCCCCTGGCGACGCCCATGTATTATTAGTAACAATGGTTCAGAAGGATGATGTTGATGATAGTGATGTTGAAGATGATGATGATGATGATGATGATGATGATGATGATGATGATGAAGGTGCTAATGGTGATGATGAAAATAACGATGATGATGATGGTGATGATGGTGGTGAAGGTGATGATAACAATGATTAAGATGATCACAAATATGATAACAATGATGAAAGTGGTTATGATGATGATGAAGATGATGATGATGATGATGATGATGGTAATGATGATGATGATGTTTTTAAAAAACACATATTTTTAAATTGCTCAAACGTTTTGCTCTCTTGTGTATGTTTGAGCAGGATTTCGTTTACTTTTTCGCCCCAAATCCAAGGCAAAGTGATAAAGTATGAAGATATATAACTTTAACTGTAACGTTGTAAATAAGAGTATGTTTGACTCTATGGAAAACTTGAAGATTCAAAGATGAGGAGAACGATTTAACAATAAAGGAAAAGGAGCAAACATTTGGAAAGGGGTAGATGAAGTACACAGTAAGCATGGTAAATTAGGGAGGAAAAAGAGACATTCAAGTAAACCTCCGGGTCCTCCAAGTAAATGCCCACAAGACCGATTTGTCGATCTTTGGGCCGTCAGTCTCATAGGCTGTTGTTCTCGTGGACTGTAGCTAAAAACAAATGATATATTTTCTTTAAATTGCGGAGGGGAAAATGCTGATAAGAATAAGACACGAAAAACAAAATTTGATTGATCGAGTTTTCCAATAAGTAGGATGATTCCAATCAATAAATAATAGGTTGAAATGCTGCTACCCCAATTTTCTTTTCTTTTTTTTTTTTTTTATTTTGGAAACCCTAGATGTGGCATTTGTCTCGAACTGGCACTAATACAGCAGCTATAACCAACGGATGTCATTGGTAATTTATCTCTCCAAACAATTACAAATTTAGCTCCACAAGGCATGTCCATTTCCTGCTGGCAACCATAATTTTTTGACGATTCGGATTCTCATTTTTTTTTCATTTCCTCAATCATTTCGTTCAAAATCACTTGTTAGCAGATAATAAGGGTTTTAGGGATAATTTCACAGAACTATGATATATCTATAAAACTACGCTAACTAGCAGAAATATGGGCTTGTTTCGATCAAAAGAAATGGGGGAGAGAGAGTAAGAGAAGGATAAAGATAAATGACAGAAGACAGAGTGAAAGAGGCATGGAGAAAAAGATAAGTACGGAATGAAAGAGAAGTAAAGAGTTCGCAGAAAAGTCAAGGAGCTTAAGTCATGAAGAAAACAACATTTATTAGCATATTTTTCTTATTTCAGACAGTTTTATTGTTATAACAGGGAATATCTTCGAGCTAAAATTATAAAATAAAATACCGATGGCGCAATAAAGCGGTTTCCAATAGTGATTTGTGGGTGGATTCTAATACCTCGATAAACAGCCCCTCAACGATTGAAAACATGACTTACATCGGGACTCTAGTGATTTGCATCGCATTTTTCTTATTCATACACCGCACTTTCATCTTATTTACAGGATGAACAGATCTACAACTCAATTTCCTCTTGGCAAAACACTCTACTCGCTTTCATCTCCTTTGGATTTTGAGAGATACTTTGCTTTCACTCAGGAGATGGAATTGTATAAATCATAGGCGATTTCGGCCCCTGTCATCTCCCTTAATATCACACTCAATATACAATCTCGGAATGCTTGTTATTTGATTGTCCTCATGTGTTTTTGGCTTGGGCTCTGTTTTCAAAACATTTTCTTCTCCGATGGGGAAAAGAAAACAAATCTGCGACGTGATTTTTGTTTTGTGTCTACCTACATGCCAAAATGTCAGGCGTTTTGTTACCGAGGTATTGTTGTGATCGATCTATGTCGATAGGCTGTCTGTATTTTTTTTTTTTTAATCTGTGACAATGTTTCTCCCAGGATGATTCGGTGTTCATGATTTGGAGGGGAGGAGGTTAAAAGATCGTTAAGATCATGGAACCTCATTTAATTCTCAATCAAATTAACATGCAGTAATATTTCCAATCAAAGCAATGACCAACGCATTTCTAACCTTTTCAGTCTTTCTCTCTCTCTCTCTCTCTCTTAATACATTGTACATGTATATATATATCCACTCTCCTGATATCTTGTCATCCTCTCTCTCTCTCTCTCTCCCCTCTCTCTCTCTCTCTCTCTCACGCACTCACATACACACACACACACACAGTCTGTTATACAGGGAGAGAAAAGGATTTAGGAATCACGCCCCACCCCCATTTATTTAACTCCTTGATGCTTTATTTTTTATTTATTTAAATAAAGAGGAAAGTGTATCAGAAAGAGGAATAAGGTGATACAAATGGCAGGAGGGGAGAGATAGAGAGAGAGGGGGAAGGGAGGGGGGATGGGGAGGGGGTGGAGGTGAAAACATAGGGGGAAATATGAGAAAGGAAAGTAGCTAGAATAAGGAGAAGGCATGGCCAAAAAAAAAAATAACAGGCATTTATATAGGACCTTGCACACATGCAACATGCTTCATATCTTTACTGTGACTCGTAAAGAAAGTAAAATGAACATGATGTATCTTTGTAAAATTCAATTATGTATATAATTTCATATATTTCAAAATACAACAAGTAAACAAGTTTTTCATATATAAGCCTGGAATGGAAATTGAAAAGATGTTTGAAAGAAACTAAAATGAATTTCGAAACGCAGATAATAATAATAATACAGAAATGGGCAAACATGCATGAAAGAGAGAGAGAGAGATTACAAGATTCGTACAAGATACATTTATGAAATGAAAAAATGCTTAAATTGCTGTCTTTAAATGGCAGATTTTAAAATGGTAGCTTAAAAGGAATTGCTAGAAACTGCAATTACATAGAAAATTGATAAAATTGTATGACAACAGACATTGCAATCAATCGTTTAAACATTACTGTGTATTAAATTAAATTAGCATCAGAACAAAACCTAATCAAAACCAAGGATAAGTACATGTAGTATTACTGCTAAAAATGTGCCCCTTTCATTCCTAATAGGCAACGCCTTATTCAAGATTCGTTCTGCGCAATTAGTTACTGGCCTTCGTCCCCCCCCCCCCCCCCTCTCTCTCTCTCCCTCCCTCTCTCTCTCTCTCACTCACTCTGTCTTAGAAAAATATTTCGTGTACAAAGAAAACAGTCTACACAGATATAAGACCATGTAATTTCATTCGAAAATCTTAATATTGCACTTAGCTTTTAAGACAGTGTCATATTGCCTTTCGCCTACAAATGTTCCGCTTTTCAAAAGATGAATATCAACCTGTTATGAACAACTGTCATTTCGGACTATGTATACCAAAATCTAGATCACAAAAATGCATAATAAATGAATAAAGTAGTTAATTGCTCACTCAAGCATCAAATGTTGATGAGATATGTAAGGATATACAAAGAACAAAGCCTGTCCTGTCATAAACTGTCTTTTAATGAACAGAATATGAACAATGTATAAAGCCTTTTCATCACTCTCAACTTTGCTGATACCAGCCGGAACAAATTCTCCCAGTCCCAAAATTTGCATAATTAATGAATTTCAAAATTCTGTGTAGAAGTTTGGAAGCCCCCACCCAGCCCTATCAGATAAAACAATCGGAATCAAAATCCGATGTGAAATAGAGAAGTAGCATTTTTCGTCAATTTTGAATAAATTTGCATAAATTTGCATAATTAATGAATTTCAAAATTCTGTGTAAAAGTTTGGAAGCCCCCACCCAGCCCTATCAGATAAAACAATCGGAATCAAAATCCGATGTGAAATAGAGGAGAAGTAGCATTTTTCGTCAATTTTGAATAAATTTGCATAAATTTGCATAATTAATGAATTTCAAAATTCTGTGTAGAAGTTTGGAAGCCCCCACCCAGCCCTATCAGATAAAACAATCGGAATCAAAATCCGATGTGAAATAGAGGAGAAGTAGCATTTTTCGTCAATTTTGAATAAATTTGCATAAATTTGCATAATTAATGAATTTCAAAATTCTGTGTAGAAGTTTGATAGCCCCCACCCAGCCCTATCAGATAAAACAATCGGAATCAAAATCCGATGTGAAATAGAGAAGTAGCATTTTTCGTCAATTTTGAATAAATTTGCATAAATTTGCATAATTAATGAATTTCAAAATTCTGTGTAGAAGTTTGGAAGCCCCCACGCAGCCCTATCAGATAAAACAATCAGAATCAAAATCGGCCAAGAAATGACGGAGAAGTAGCATTTTCTAACATTTGAGCACACACGGACAGACGGGCGGACGGACGGACACACACACACACACACACACACACACGCACACACGCGCACACACGAACGGAGCCCGTTTCATAGTCCCCTCGCGAACTTCGTTCGGCGGGGACAAAAATCACTCTGGGAGTGATAGAGGTACCTGGTGAATGGCTTTTGTTTCCCCCTTTGGAAAGAATACTTCCACCTGGATATCACGGAACACACCATTGATGCATAAATGAATAATGATTAGATGACATTCATGAGCACATATCAAGTATTCGTGTCAGTGGGTTTAGAATTTGTCACAGATGACCTTTACCTGCTCATGCTCAGATTACATCTACGAACTGGCTTATACATCCTCTACACCAAACGGTGTAAGCCTAATACTTTCTTATATCACAGATTCTGAATCGGTTTCTGATAGCCTCAATGACGCACACAACAGATTTAAAGCATTCCTAAAGGTAGTTCTCCAAAGGCCTCCTAGCAACACAAAGGAAAGACATCCTACATCCTTTCCTTTTTATATTCATATTTTTTTAAATCCTCAACAATGATGAAATTCATACTTCTATGAATATTTTCTTCTATCACAGCTCTTGGATCCCTTTTCTAATAGCCTGAACTACATACAGGACAGATCTTATTACTCTCCTGAAGACGGTTCTTCGAATGATTCTCAGCAAAACTAATGAAAGACATTCTTCATTCTTTCCTCTTATTTTGAACAAAATTATGAATCGTCAAATTTACCAATATCATAAATTGACCTTCCATTAAAGATCTTGAATCCTTTGCTGATAAACTAAACAACAAACAGGACAGCTCTTAAAGATAAAGTTGAGTTCTGATCATGCGATAAAATTGTGGAAGAAACTGTCCGAAAGCAATTGGGAAAAGTTGATCATGTCTACATAAGAATATATACTGTGAGGTTTTGGAATCATGACAATGATAAGAAATTGACCAAATGTCGCTGAAAAGCACATGTACTGCACACAAGTTGCATGAATGTTCAGCCCAAACATCATATTTGGAATATGAGGGCGTTTTAGGAGCAATCCTTTTCAGGGGATATTTCTACCATGGTGTTCTTCCAAACTGCCCTACAAGGAATGAGAAAGCTCACAAATTATTTTTCACCTTTCCCAGAACTCAACTTTCTCTTTAGGGCCCCTGAGCAACACTGATGAAAGATATTCCTCATCCTTTTCTCCCATCTTGAATAAATCATCTTTAACAACAAGTGAATGAGTAAATTACGCAATGCGTAATAAATGTCCCCGCCGGAAGTGCAGATCTGTGGAAATTAACTAGCCTGAACCTTAAAACTTCAGTGAAAAACTTTAGTGAATAAAATAATAATGTTACTGCATGCAAAAGAAGAGAATACCAACAATGCATGTATACAACTGAAATATAAAACATGAAAACATTATGAACCTTCAGCCATTTTGAATAAATTTGCATACATTTGCATGAATAATGAATTTCAAAATTCTGTATAGAAGTTTGGAAGCCCCCACCCAGCCCTATCAGATAAAACAATCGGAATCAAAATCCGATGTGAAATAGAGGAGAAGTAGCATTTTTCGTCAATTTTGAATAAATTTGCATAAATTTGCATAATTAATGAATTTCAAAATTCTGTGTAGAAGTTTGGAAGCCCCCACCCAGCCCTATCAGATAAAACAATCGGAATCAAAATCCGATGTGAAATAGAGGAGAAGTAGCATTTTTCGTCAATTTTGAATAAATTTGCATAAATTTGCATAATTAATGAATTTCAAAATTCTGTGTAAAAGTTTGGAAGCCCCCACCCAGCCCTATCAGATAAAACAATCGGAATCAAAATCCGATGTGAAATACAGGAGAAGTAGCATTTTTCGTCAATTTTGAATAAATTTGCATAAATTTGCATAATTAATGAATTTCAAAATTCTGTGTAGAAGTTTGGAAGCCCCCACCCAGCCCTATCAGATAAAACAATCAGAATCAAAATCGGCCAAGAAATGACGGAGAAGTAGCATTTTCTAACATTTGAGCACACACGGACAGACGGATGCACGGACGCACGGACGGACGGACACACGCACACACGAACGGAGCCCGTTTCATAGTCCCCTCGCGAACTTCGTTCGGCGGGGACAATGACAATATTAATGATCATACAAATCATTTCTTCAATCACAGATCCGTCTGATTGTGAATATGTTTCAGGTACCCTGAACAATAAAAAGGATGGATCTTACGCTCTTTTACAGACTGCTCTTTCAAGACTGCTAAGCAGCAAAGATGAAAGTCATCCTTCATCCTTTCATCTTACCCTGGAAAAAAGGACATTTGCAGCATTGATCCAACTCATAAATATACATGTTCTTCTTTTCCATCAGGTATCTTGAATCCATTTCTGAGAGCTCGCACGACATACGGAACAGGACTAATGCTCTCCCAAAGACAGCTCTTCAAAGGCTCTCAGCAACACAGATGAAAGACATTCATCATCCTTTCTTATTACCTTAAACAAAAAAAATCTTTGACAATACCGAAATTCATGACATGATTTTTTTTTCTTCTTCCATCACAGATCTTGAATCCTTTTCTGATAGCCTGCACGACAGACAGGACAGATCTTATGCTCTCCCAAAGACAGTTCTTCAAAGGCCTCTAAGCAACACAGATGAAAGACATGAGTGCAGGAGAGAAGAACGGTAGTGCGTTTTCCTCGTCTTGGTGAGTCCACCTCCACGGACCCTTCTGAGATGTTTCCAAGAGACATGATACAGATGGGACATACCTGCTCACCTCTCTCAATAGCCTGCAGTCAAAGAAAAATATACAAGAAATAAATGATTCTCAATTCAATGTTTGACATAATATAAACAATGTTCTACCTCACCTGGCAGGATTATCAGGACTTCCACTTTAGAAAACAATGAATTTTTACACACTACACTCTACAAAATACAAAATAAATTCTTATAACAGGTTACTGTATAAGTGGTTATTTTCGCGGTGGTTTTATTTTCGCGATTTTCGCGAGTCGGTCCTTGCGAAAATTTCCACTTCAATATATGGCTGTTTATAGTAACAAAAACATCACAAAAATCGCGAATTTCCCTACCTAGTCCAAAATCGTGAAAATATCTGTACGCGAAAAAAACAGCTTATACAGTAATATTAAATGTAAACCATAATGACAATGGTACATGTATATATTTGGGCTCTGTTCAGTTCACTGAAATTCATACATATGATAGGGTAAACTGCACTAATAAACAAATAAGTATATTACAGAATTATGGACCATCGTTTCCACTTTGTTTAGGACCATGACTGGTGTTTTATTTGGCTGGTATGGAACCTTAACCTGCTGATCTACAGCATGATTTATATTCCACTGGGACAAAACAACTCAAGAGATTTAAATATGAAATTTCATGACCCCTTGCAAACTCATTTTAAGTCTGTGTGGCGCGAAAGTAATCCACTGGTCCTCATCACTCATTTTCAAATAGAGAAACACAGATTCATAACATTACATCATTCAAAAAACTAATCATATGCATCACTATAAGCAAGCAATTCAATACTAAACATTTACCCTAACCACAATCATTCAAATTCAACACATTTGCACCAATCTTATGGGGATGAACAAGAGTGCTCTGTTTCAGATTACTCATTCACTCGTTGAATTGCACTAAGCAACATGTCATCCTTTTACCGCCATGTTCACGGCCACAGGCACACTTTAGAAACCATTGACTGTTCTCCTCCATCTCGTGTTACACAATATGATACTGTGCAGCTTCGGTTCTCGACGCCAAGGGCTAAAACCAAGCCCTACATTGATTGACTCTGGTTTATCGGAGACGAGCCCCTTCATATTTCCGTTATTTGAGGCAATTCTCTCTCCGGTCATCTTGGGGTTGAGTCCTTTGTATGGATTAGATTGCCACTAGTAATTTCTTTGTACATGTAGCAGCATGAACATAGAGTTGGGAATTAGCTTATATGAAAGTTACAGGTTTTCTCAGAACAGTGAATTGTCCATTACAAAAGGGGGAAATTGTAAATTCTATCAAGAATTTTTCAACAAATGCATATTCTAAAAACATGGCTTGTGTGATACGTGGCACTAAAAGGAATGGCATAAAATTGAACATTTTTAAGCTAAACCTAAGATATATATGTTTTTCTTCGAAACACTTAAATCACTCTGGTCATTAATTAATAACTCTATTTCATAAAATTTTTACATTTTTTTTCACAATTTATATTATAAATGCTTGATGATCAAGAATTAGTTTCATGTTTGATTACAGAAACAAAAACAATTGCTTGTAATGTGACTATATTCTGAGCAATAATTTAAAAGTATGAGTTTTTCATTTGTATTTTAAAAAAAAGAATATACACATATTTGACCCTATGAGGTAGAATTCATGATATCATAATAGCAAATTCAATTCTACAAGTTACAAATCTACACTCAAAGACTTAAAATTATCTTTTAGCTCATGTGCACAATCAGATCTAAAGGCAACAGGGAACCCGGTTCCACTCAATATCAAACATTATAAATTCAGATACGGAAAATAGGGAGACACAATAATTTAGGTTGCTCAGCTACTAAAAACTTTATCAGTCATTACAAAGCAGAGAGTGACAACAACAAAAAAGTGATTGAAAGGGAGATAAAAATCATACAAGTAATTTAAAATTAAGAGAGGCATATACCCTGGAGGTGAAATATACTGAATTATCACAAGTGCATCTCGAGTCATGTTTGAAGCAAAAAATGAGTTCTGTGAAACACGGAATGGCATGCTTTCGTCTGTCGCTTTTAAGTGCCCCTGGTGATTGGCCCACTTTCATTTTCAAGCAAAGGAACCTTCTGAGGTAAGCCAAATTAAGTGAATTAAAAATCCGATGTTAAGTGGATCCCAGGGGCTAACATGTACAGAGAATTGAAAAGCAGGGTACCATAAACTGATGCTTGTGTCTTTCTTTAAGAGGAGCTGCCACTCATGCAAATTGACGTCAAAGCTAAATTTTGCAAGAGGTATACTAAGGAAAATGGATCATGCTCATGAATAATAATTGAGGCAAATACACAGAGATTGGAAAAACACAATGATAAGTCTGAAAGTAATAATAGTGAGGAGGATACTAGATATGTATGGATAGCAAAAATCATTATTGGCAGGAGGCTATAATGCAGATTGAAAGTTACAAATTACCTGACATCGAAATTGAAATACCAAATGTATACTTTGAGATAATTTTTTACAAAATAGCATTTTTGTCATTCTTTCAGAAAATAATATTTCAGTGGTTCTTTTCAGTCAGTTCTCAAACTTTTCATGACCTTTATCTTTGGATCATGCTCAAAAGATCCTACACCAACAAAATGGCAGGAGCTTGTCGACAATTTTATCATTTTTGTTTAGTCTCAGTCTGCTGTCTGCCTTATTGTATAAATGGCGTATGACGATATCAAGTGACTAGAACACTTGATGTTATTACTATTAAATACTACTATCTGTGATTTTTTTTCTAATTTATTTCAACATGTAGAAATTGAAATACATCAACATTCATAGGAGTACACATATATATATAACATAATTATACACCTGAAGTTCAATACAACATATCCTTCCTTAAGAGGCTTGCAAAACATACATATAAAACAACAAACACAACAGATATATTATTTTCTGAATTGTATTGTATTTTTGTTCATCATATCCATGTGGGGTAACCTCGCTAGTCATAAGGACCGCTATTCATAAAGACCACTTATTCATAAGGACCGCTATCCATAACGAGTGACTAAATGAATAGCGGTTTTGTATGAATAGCGGTCCTTCTAAATAGTGAGCGAACTATAGACAAATTAACTCGCTATTCTTAAGGACCTTCATTCATAAGGACCACTATTCTTAAGTATTCATAAGGACCGCTATTCATAACGCGTGTTAAATGAATTGCGATTTTCTATGAATAGCGGTCCTTACAAATAGCGAGCGGACCCCATCCATCTAATAATTCATGATGTATATCACACTACATCAAACCTGAACTCACTTTCACAATCTATTATCAACCTTCATTTCTTCATAGTAAATTCAAAAGAAATGCAATTTGAGAGTATCAGATAGCTTCTCACATCTGAAGCTTAAGTTCCCCAAGCCTGAATCAGCTCTCATCAACATTAGTTAATAATTTCTGGGAAAGAGATGCTTATTTCCAGAACAGATATATTATACTGCAGGATATATATTAATATCATTACATCTATGAAAGAGGCAAAAAAAATGAAAAGAAGAGACCAAGAAAAAGATGTTACCTACTTCTCGATAACCTATCCCTCCTTCTGGTCCTCCAAGGACGACGTGTATATCATTCATTATTCAGTATCTCTTGTTTACCTTATACTGGATCTCGTCCCACTCAGCCTCCGTGATCGCCCTCAGCAGCGACGAGGACTCCAGGCTGTGGAACACGTCTCGACTCGCGGCCACTGACCGGTCGATCTGGGAGAGGAAGTCCTCCACCCCCACGTCATACGATCTGACTAGCCGATCGGTGATGGCCTGCAGCTGTGTCACCATGGCAGCGGGGGGGAGGAGGAAAACCAAAATAGAGGCGTGTCAATTTTCTGCTTCTTAATTGGGTGTCGGGTTACGCAGGTATCCCCACTATTACCAAAACAAACTTGCAGGATCAATGGCAGAACACTTACAGCCATCTCTTCATATTTCTCACAGGGGTAATTCCCTTATCATATTATCTCCACTCACTTTCAGCAAGCCCACCCTTGAATAAACAATAATCTGGAACATGAAGTATGAAAGCGATGCAGCAAATCTTTTCTCTGCTTTAGATGCATGAAGAAAAATGTATTTTTAACCAAATCCATAACTCTTGATGATTCCTGTACATTACCTTTTATATAAGGAAAACCAAACATGCAACTTCCCACATGCTTTTAAAAAAATCAAGTGCCATCACAGTTTATACTTCTAAAATTTATAACTATAAATATAACTTTATATAGAGTAAATGCAAATGTGAAGAGACCCAAATTTTTCTTTAAAAAGATGTTTCAACTGATTGATAAATATACAAAGAAAGGTGAAATTTGCACTGATAAAAGCTAAGGTGCATTTTTTTCTGCGTGCAGATATGTTCCATTCATGCAGCATCCGAAATATTGTCTGATTGGAGCCAGAAGGGCGTTAATTCATAACACAGAGTTAATGCCTTTCTGGCTCTCAACAGACGATATGTTCAACTTGTGATATTTCTTGCAGAGAGTGCTCATCCCTTGAAAGAGATCGGAGATACATCAGAAGTAGGAGTGCAAATGACTTCTCAGAATAAGGCCTAGACCTAAGTCCTTTTTTTCATATGGTCATACTTATTTCTGATTGCAATTTCCAAAAGAAGCACATCTACAATATTGTTTCCCCAAGCGATATCAAAATCAGATAATAATGCATTCCATTTATAAAGCAAATAAATATCACATCTCTATTAGCTAGTTAAATAGTCAATACATGTGTAGATGCTATGTTTCATTTAACAACAAAATGTAATTCATTTGTACACTTTTTAATAAATGGGGGCAGTTTTTTTGTTTTCATTCATCTTACCTTTTTTTCAAAAGGATAGCACTGAACACCTAATCTGCTCATTTTCCTGGAAATTTAAGATCTCTATAAATGAATATATTGTTTTTAGACTTTACATGTAGCATTAGACACAAAATCTCCATAAAGAAAACTGGAAATTTGGAAACTTATATGCCAGGTACCAGTAATTGAGATCCGAGATAATTATTTTCTTTTCTAAACTGGAGCCTTCAAACTCCGACCCGTATTCCGTGACAGAATGATTAAAAGCAAAGATTGGAGGCTCGCTGGAGGCTATGTGGTTAGTTAGCTGGGTTGTGATAGGCCAAGTAGGATACTGTGTTATTTGAGAAGATAGTCAGAGCGACAAATTTCAAATCAACCCAAACAATAAAGAGGTAGCCTTAGGATATTTACATGTACGTCTTTCAATTTCAGTAGCCCGGCAAGATACAACGGATAGAGAGAGATGGACATTTTGACGTGAGATAGCTATAGGTTGTGAGCTTTGTAAAAAAATATAGGATGCATTTCAAGTGAAACATAATCTTGTATTGCCAAATGTAATGTATACAGCTAGTCTAAATATGTAACTATAGCTCTAAATTTGGTCATAAATACAAAGTGATCAAGTCTAAATTGCTTTATAAATCAACAAAGATGGTGTATTTATCGTAATCTGAAATGCTAATAAGACAATGCACTGTGTGCGTCTACCTAAAAAATTAAGAAGGAAACTGAGAGAAAGAAATATGGTGAAGAAAAACTATGATAGAGAACAGAGAAATAGTATTCATTGCTAAATCACTTCCTTTTTTTTTTTACCTCCTGTAATCTCAATATCTGCAAATCCAAGATGAAGATGAAAAAGGAAAATGACATTTAGAAATAGTGCTCACCTAATTCCCTCCCTTTCCTTTTCCAGAATTCCCCTTGGGAAAATATTGTCTTTGGTTCGGTAGTATTTGAAATTGTTTGGGTTTATTTATTTCTTTGAACACTGCCTCAATTTACAATAATGGTGTACTGTATGATATTCATATCCACCCTTTTTAAACATTATTTATCGATCCAGTTTCACAATAGATTCTATACACCGTGGCAACTTTTCATTTAAGTATATAATAGAAACATTGTAAAAACTACTTTTTTCTGTTCAGGAGAGCTCCTTTTTTTATATGCTATGGCAACAGTGAGATTTACTTGCTTCAATTTTCTATGTATTTCTTTGTTTGTCACTAGGGGGGTGTTTCGTAAAGCTGTTCGTAAAGTTACGCATGACTTTACAAATGACTTAAATATGACAAGCCAAATGGGATGCTCAATCATTTTTAACTGCATCAACTTAAGTTGAACTGTGCAGATGTAGATTAACATTTTTATTATGACAAACATTTTTAATGCAAAGTATATTTTTTGCCATAATTTAATTGAGGTTATTGGAAATACAGTCACACTGTTAAAACATCAGGAACAACTTTAGGCATACTATCTGGCACTTCACATTCAAGTTGTTGTAAAGTCATGCATAACTTTACAGCTTTATGAAACACCCCCCCCCCCCCCCCCCCGAGCTCTTTTAGAGCTTTCAATGGATAGAATTCACATCAAGCACATTTAGAATATGAATCCCTATATATTTGTATTCTTACATTAAAGCAAGAACTTACATGCAGTTTTGGTATCTTTAACACTTCACAAATATGAATGTTTGATTTGCGGTAGAACAGCATCTTTCGCACCTGTTAAATGCTATGTCCTTCTGGTACTAAATCATCACGCCACCTTTCAGTGTGATTCACGTATGTTATGACACTAAAATATCAACTTCCCCAGGTATTGTAAACAATCATAAAAATATGATGCTCACTCAATAAACATCCATCTGCTGATGGATTTTTCTTTTACAGAATTTGTAGCTATATTTGTACCTTCTCCCCCATTTTTCATAATAACCCACACTAACAACTTACCTTTTCACCTTTCATACATGTATGCCACTGAATGGGGCAATAAAACCAGATCATTTACGGAATTTTGATTTATAATATGAATACTGTTTAAGAAAACCAACAAAAAATGCATTCCATGAAAAAGAGAGTTCTGATATATCTGCCATCATCTTTCATTATGACAACTGTCTGCCTGCCTTTCTATCTACCTCTATATCCACCTCTCTCTTTCTCTCTCTCTCTATATATAGAGAGAGACACACACACACACACACAAACAGAATAAATCACTCTGTTAGACACAAAAAGTTCAATATTTCACCTACTGTAAAACAAGAAACTTTTGAGACATAAAACTTTCGTGCGGTGTTATTGACAGCCAATTTTGCAGCAAGAAACTTTCGCAAATTGCAATAATTTTATGCTGTTTCAGTTGTGATTTTATATTTTCACAGCATGAAACTTTCGTGAATCTCGACCCCTCACGAAATTCGCGAAAGTTTCATGCATGCGAACATTTCTGGTTTTACAGTATATGGATTCTTCAGGAAACAATACTTCAGTAACAAGAAATGCACTAAAGATGTAGTGCATAACACGTCATTGTTGTCAAGACAACAATTTTTTTAAATTTTTTTTTTTGTTTTCTTTTTCAATTGTTTTTTCCTCTTATTTCCTTTCTCTCTTGCTTCTTTCTCTGTTTTCTATTCCTCTATCCTCTTTTCTTCCCACTGTTTCTCCATCTCTCTCTTCTCTTTCTCCTTCTTTTTTCCTCTTTTCTTCCTTTTTCTTCTTTTCCTGGTCTCTCTCTTTTCTTCTCTTTCCCCTCTTTCTCTCATTTTTACCACTTTCGTTACTCTCTCTCTTCTCTTCTTCTCTTCTCCTTTACTTCTTTTTTTCTCTCTCTCTCTTCCTGTCCTTCACTTTCTTTGTTTTCTTATACACTCTCTTTCACTACTGTATCTCTCTCTCTCTTTCTCCCACCTTGACTCTGTTGCTTATTTACACTTGTTTTCCTGACAATTACCACTATGAACTACATCTTTAGTTCATTTTTCGGACTGAAGTATCATTTCCTGAAGAAGCCTTAAAGGTGAAATATTGAACTTTTGCGTCTAACGGAGTGATTTATTCCGTTTGTGTGTGTCTTTATCCTAAATCTCCTTAGAGTACATAAGAATTATATGAATCTTCCAAAACACTTTGTTAAAGATGAGAATATATTTACGCAGATGAACCTGCAAATACCTTACTAACTCGTTGACAAACTTCAGTAGGTTTGAACTTTTAAAGATATTTTGTCATAATGAATTTGTAGCAAAATACCTTGTACATGTACATTACCCCTTAAATCAGGACTAAGACGCGTAGAGATGCGTATATACTGCATCTTTAAAATATCTCAGGAATGAAAGAATAAGAACATAACTCACCTTTCCTTCATAGAATTTCTGCCTTAATTTCGGATCCTTAGGTGGGACGGTTTCTCTCAACTTCTTGTACCAGGAGCGTACAACATAACCTCTCCAACATGCTTGTATCCTGTGGGGGGGGGGGATGGAATGGGTAGGATATATAAATGTCATCTCGTGAGAGCCAGAAGGGCATTACCACTACATAAAGTGATATTGGGCTAGAAAATGTATAGTGAGTTAAATGCCTTCATGGCTCTTAGCCAACAATATGATTTGTTTTCTTTCTTATTTTCTTTTCTTTCTGTCATGCTATCACACTTTAAAAAATAGGAATACACATGTATATATACCCTGAGAATTTATAAAGCTTTTAAAGCCATTAACTTTGCCTTGTTTATCTAACTCTCAAATTTGTCTGTGACAGTGTTATTTCTTTTTGAACACATAATTGCATTATCCCAATCAGAGCAACTATCAGATAAATATTTTCAATAAATACGTAGAATCAATACTGACTCACAATTATATTGGTTGTTCCATGACTGTGTTTGTAAGTGTTTGTGTTTGTAAGTATTTGTAAGTGTTTGAAGTGTTTGTAATTTAATCATATTCTGACATTAAAACACTTTTTTTCTTTCTTTTTTCTTTCTTTTTTTTTTTTCTTTTTTTTTTCTTTTTCTTTTTCTTTTCTTTTTCTTTTTTTTTTTTTTTTTTGGGGGGCCTTGGTACTTTGGCAAAGTTTTAGTTGTGAATAAAACTTAATATGAAAGAGCATATAAAAAGCATTCTAACACTGACATGTAATAGAGATGGGCACAAGACGATTGCTTCAATAAATTCAGCCTATATCTCTCTACAGTCCAATATATAAAGAGATTTTGATTTGTCATGAAAAAAAAATCAACCATCGATGCATCTGATATACACTTGACCACAGCCAAGACAGCCAGTTAACAACACAAATTAGCTCTAGATACATGTGTTATATCTTTTTATATGGTGGGGGATGGGCAAAGCGTATCGATTCACAGCATAATCACAGTATAATCAAATCATGAATAATGATCAAAATCCGAAAATCCATCTTTTATCTAAGAGTATTTTGATATCTACTGTATACGCCATAAATTTTCGTGAATAGGACTACCACACTCTTTCACGAGTGGTTGAATTTAGAATTAGGAAATTCTCAAATCTACAAAAATTAATGATGATGTATTTTTGCAAAGCAAAGTGGTGAATTTCTGACCGGGAGACAAATTAATTCAACTGACTAATTATGTTGGCAATATTCTAGCAGGTTGCTAAATTTGCGACCCACTCACAATTCGCGAAATTCGCGAAATATATGGCGTATACAGTATCTAACCTTGTGGCACACTGATGTCTGTGATAGGTAGCCCCTTCATGTATCACCCTGGTTTGATACTCCTGCTTTCTACACATGGGACATGTCTTACGACCAGTGAATCTCTCAAAGGCTTGAAGACAGTTCTAAAAAAGAAACAGTCATTGGGATAATTACATGTCTAAATATAAACTGAAAAGCATGGGAGATATTTTCTGGTTAAATAACTAATTTCATGATTGCAGTTTTACCCGTTGATTACTGCATTGTCATTCTTATGGGTTTAATGCAGAAACCAACTGCTGTTAACCATAAAATTTTTCACTTCCAGCAAAACTTGTAAAATGTTATTTTTTCAATGGATGGGGAAGCAATAACCCAATCCGTAAGGATGTTTTTAAAGGTTACAATCTAAACTTGACCCGACTATGTGGGCAGTCTCGTTTTGAATATTGTACAGTATGCTAAAATGTTTTAGGTCTAGGCACAAACTTCTAGGAGACACATTGTGATAATAATAATAATATGTCTTGTTTGTGGTGGCTGTACCAATTAAGAAAGCTTACCATGAAGAGCTGGCAACACTACTTCCATGTTATATTGTGTCACAAGCATATATCACAGTTGATAAAGTCGCACTGTTGAGTATTAAAATGTCACAATTGTGTAACACAATGAAATTTTGCCCCATTTGAAAATTCCAGAAATGTTGTCGAATGCAATCCTGATGATAATGTGAATATTAGATGGTTATCTATCTCAATGATCACTCCCTCACCATAAGATTGTAAATCTTGCTTAGCTTTCTGTCAAAGGTATCATCCATTCCGTTGCCATTCATTTTCAATACTTACCCTGTGGAAAACATGAGAACATGACAGCAGAACCTGCACATGAAAATGAGATAACAAAACATGGATATTACAATATCTTTAATTTAGCAACAATAAGGCCTCATTTCTTATTAACAATTTACAGCAATGTAGAGCAATATAAGATGAATAATAGCCTTTCACTAAAATAAGCTGCTTTGTTTAATGTTGCATTGTAAATTTGCCACTCTCCACCCAGGTGAACTAAAAAGGTACCTGGTACTAGGAAGATATACCTTGCAGGCAGGAGCGGCGCCAGGGTATTTTGATAGGAGGGGCAAGACGACCTAAAGATGACGTCATATTTTTTCTCCATTAAATAACAGGGGTAATATAGAGTTATATGTTTAAGACCTCTCTTTTTAATACTCCTCTTTCTTCTTTCTTCCCTTTTCTTCCTCCTTTTCTTCTGTTTTCTTTTTTTTTTTTTTTTTCACTACTTGAAAAATCATAGGGGGGGTGGTCGCCCCCTCTGCCCCCCCCTGTAGCGCCGCCCCTGCTTGCAGGTTTCAGCAGGGCAATAATAACTTCTCACAGTGACTAAAACCATTAGTATTAATCACTTAATAATTGTAATTATTACTGGTATTAATAGCATGAAGATCTTTTTTAAAGAAAAAATATATGAGGATCTGAATTTTTTACAGTTTTGCCTCTACCAAATCTTTTTCTTCTGAAAAAAAACAACTATCAGCCACCTATATCATTATTTTTGTAAGTCTCCCTCTGTGGTTGAATTGGACACACAATCATTCAAAGTTTGGGGCAAAATATGATTATCACAAATCTCAAAGTACAATATTTCCCTCTCTTGTTTCTAACAATAATTTGTTTTAAATGTTTGTTTGGCTTTGTACCATACAGTACCTGTTGATGAAGCCCAAAGTCTTCTTTGCAGATAGCACACGGCTGGGTGGAGTCATCCCTCTTGTTAGATTGGTCTTTGACCTTAGCCCAGTCCACCTCTGACAGGGGTTGCTCTGGTGCCTCAACTATCCCCATCTTCTGAGCTGGTTTGATGCAAAGTGGCAAAGAAATTAACAAAGTTATAGAGATAGGATCTTGATTCTCCATCTTCTCTAATTGCCTATCTTACTCTTTACAATTTGAACCAAAAAAAAAAAAAATCTGAATTCAATATTTTCAAACACTTACCGAAAAAGAACTAAACTGAATGCCGCATCTATATAGAATTAGACCTTTTATAAATTAATGCTGATAAGTCAATAATAAAATCAGAAGGAATTTCAACAAACAATACCCAGGTGTACTTTACACTCACTGAAAAAAATAGCCAACAAACTAATTAATAATCAAATTCTTTGCTCATTTCAATCAGCAGTTTTTCTAGAAAATGTCTTTTTAGATGAACATAAACTTGGAATCTTTTTGTTTCCTATTTCAAATACTACAATGTGCAAGAAATAAATTTCCCATTGAATCTCTTATGAAACACTGGTAAATGTGCTTGGTCATTATAATTTACACAATGACTTTTTTACCAAGTACAGATCAGAACAATAGTTGACCTACCAAGAGTGAGTGGTTTAGGCTTTGGGTCCAGGACATATTCCCTCTCCTCAGCCGGTTTCTTAGCATTCTTCAAAAGTTTCTTACTCCTCCCCGTATCTACCACAGCCTTGACAGCTTTGGACGGTCTCTTGATTGGTGGGAGCTTTTGACGAGGCTTCTTAAAAGGGTCCACAAGGGATAGATTCTGCATCATGTGGTCCTGAATTGCCACAGCAGCCAGGGCAGTACTACTTCCCTGCATGAAAAATAAGAAAACATGAGACATATAGTTTGTTTGTTATTTCAGCTTAACTTTAGAATACACCACCAACAGGGTTTATGCGGGACAAAAGCATAGGCTTAGGGTAAGGGTTGGGTTTAGGGCACAAGGCTATCTAAGATATCCTTGTACTTGAACAAAATAACGAAAGGAAAGGTGGAAAGAAATAAAATGAGAGGATAAAAACAAAGAATAACATAAAGAAAGATTGAGACATAAATGATAGAAGGATAAACATATTAAGAGTAACATGAGGAAAGATGGATCATGGAAGAGAAGATGATAAAAAGAAACATAATAACAAACAGAAAGATGGAAAGCAAAAAAATGATAGGATAAAAAAAAAAACATAACAAAAGATAGAGAGTGAGAGAAATGATAGAATGACTATATAAAAACTAACATCAGGAAAGATACAGAGAGAAATTAAAATAAGATAACGAGTAACAATCAAAAATGGAAGAGAAGATGATAAAAGGATAATGCAAAGAAAAACATAACGAATGATAGAGAGAGGATAGAAGGGTAGGAAAGATGGAAGAGAGGATTATGAATGGAAACAAAACAATAACATAACCAAAGGAAAGGTGGAAAGAAAAAAATGAGAGGATAAAAACAAAGAATAACAAAGAAAGAGACAAAAATGATAGCAGGAAAAACATATTAAGAGTAACATAAGGAAAGATGGAAGAGGAAGATGATAAAAGGTAACATAATAATAACAAATGGAAAGATGGAAAACAAAAAAAAATGATAGGATAAAAAGAAAGAATAAAATAAAAGATATAAAAGAGTGAGAGAAATGATAGAGAATGAATATAAAAACTAACATCACGAAAGATGGAAGAGAAGAAGATAAAAGGAATAAAAGAATAACATAATGAAAGGAAAGATGGAAAGATGATTGATAGGATAAAATAAATGATATAATGAAATGATAGAATAAATTATGAAACATATGATGAAAAGGAAATACAAAATAACAATGTATGGAAAGATGGAAAGCAAAGAAATAATACGATAAAAACAGAATAACATAACCAAAGACAGAGATGACAGAAGAATGAATATAAAGAGTAACATAAGGAATGATGAAAGAGAAGACAAAAAAAGGTATCAAACAATAACTTTACTCAAGGAAGGATGGAAAGATAATTGATAGAATAAAAAACAAGGAGTAACATAACAAAAATAGAGAGAGAAATGACAAAAGGATAAAGATAATAATCAATTCATGCTCCCATCAGGTTACTTTTTTTGTTTGCTGCTCAGCAAAGGATACCATACTTAAAATTCCTAAAAAACTTTCGAAAATCTTGACCCAGCGCCGAGACCCGACTGTTTAGCAAAAGTTGTTATTTCCGTCTACAAAATAGTAACAACAACTACATGAACTTTTATTTATAATAGCTTCATACATCATACATGTTTGAGTAGTGTCAGCTCAGTCAGTCACTCGAGTGATTCAACAGAGCTCTCCATCGCCAAATGCTCCCCGGAGCGCGGTCGCGTTGAGCTCTGCCGAGACTGGTGACTCAAACCCATATCGTCAAACACAATCTTCTATACACGGGACTGACATTGAAGAATTAGAAAACGGAATGCAATTCGACTCACTTTTGGCGCTCTTGATAAACTCTGACTGTTGAACCTTGAATGACCATAATTCGGAGATCCCATCTTTAGAAGAACACTGCAAACGGAGGGTTAAATCGTGTTTTTAGCAGCATAAACAGCCGGTTACGGGGTTGTTTACGGTTGTCTAGCATCAACGGAAATAAATTTGTCTCCCTCTATCGGCTTCTACAATATAGTCTACAATAAAGCAGCCAACTCACTGAAAACTGCTTAAGTTATGTAAGTTGATTGGTGCTATTAATACAAAGTTCAGATCCTCAAAGCCACCCTAGGTTTCCCCCCCCCCCCCCATATAATCCTCTTCCCACTCACACAGTATTATATCCCTCTCCCAACTTTAAATTTCGAAATCCCATACATAACTACAGTATGAGTTCATCAGGTCAGGACATTTGAAAGACTATATGAGTAACCCTATTGTCTCTCGTGCATACTTTGCATGTTTTTGCTGTAGGCATTGTGTTCAATTTTATGTACTGTGTTGAATTTCGTGATAGTATATTACAGTTTATATCTTTGTTTGTCTACATGTATGCTAAACTGTTTCTAGTACACTGGTTTTATTACTAATGTTCAAACCCAATATTCTCCCTTTTGGAAGACCAAAGATGTTTAAAGGTATTTCAATATTTGATAGCATGTACATGTATTTGCGATTCTTGCCCAGATGCAGATTATTGAAACTAATGTTCATACTGTAAATATCATTCGCTGCCTTGTTGATGATTATTGACAATTTAATATGTTTTTTTTTTCCTTTTGTACATACGTTATATTGTTTATGTTAAGCCTTTATATGCCCCCCTGGGGCCAAAAGGTGTCTTTTTTCAATAAAGTTCAAAAAAGTTCAAAGTTCTAAAGTTCACTAAACTCTATACTACATAGTGTAGAGTTCAGTGAGACAACTCTTGTGCTGTCGCTGCGCTGAGAGAGAAATTTGTTTTATTTTTTTTTTCTTCTAAAAATGTAATAAGATAATGGAAAGAGTATTATTTTGATAACAATACCCTCATTTAATCACACGCATGTATTTATATGAACAAACTTTCTACAACTTCGGGGAAGAGAGAGGAGCTTTTAAAAAAATTAATTAAAAAAAGGACCTAGTCCTGTAAACCATTTGTAATGATTTTGAACAAATACCAATATTAGCAGTGTTGGAACCCAACTGAAAAATTCTACTTTCAAACATGAATTAAAAAACAAACAAGGCAAACGCAAGCGTTGTCTCGTCTGCATCTCGTTATTAAAGCGCCTCAATGAGCTTTGGTCTGACAGCTTTGTATAAGAAATAATGATGATACATACATTTCATCCGTGGAAAATGAGGCAGTGCTGTTTTGCATGCTGCTAACAACTTTACTCTTACTCATGTGAGAAAACCAATGCTATTAAAAATTTGTTTTTAAATAAACAAACAAGTCGGCATTCTATTCAAACTTAAATATATTCTATCAAATACTCTTTATGCTTCATGCTTCATATTGCAACATGATTTGGGCAAATACTGCAAAAAACAAAATTAATTCAATACCTTTACTGCAGAAGAAAGCACTTCGTATCTGCATGGGCTCACACAATACAGAGCAAGCTCCGACCCGTTATTCCATAAACTTAACACCTTTAAAGTCTCTGGCATACTAGTAAATACACTCCAAATAGCCTACTTAAAGACTTAAATTTAAAGTTTCCATACATCAAGTTCCATCCCCACTTTGACATGTTTATGCTTAACAGAAGTATTCAATCATACCCAACCCGTAAATCCTAAAACTTTGTCAGCACAAAAATCTATCAGACATACCGGTCCCGAAACATGGAATTTACTACCAGATGCAGTCAAGTCACACAAGTTACTTACTATTCTTTCAAGGCAGCCGCCAAAAAGTATCTCATCAAATAGTATGAAGACTCTGGGCGTAAATGACACACTACATCTTCTTCTCTCCTCTCTCTCTCCCTCTTTCTTTCTTCATCCCCCCTTCTCTTTCTCTCTCTTCCTTTGCACTACCTACACTTCCCATTTTCATTTCTTCCTTCTGCCTAATTCTTCTCTAATATCTCTTCTACACAGTATACCTTTCTACTTATACCATCTTCTCCTATCTATATTTTTTCTTTATAATCTCATCTCACCCCCCCCCCCCATCCTTTATTTACTTACATTATACTTTGAATACAACGAAAAGTTTTTTGTTGATTTTTTTAAATATCCCCCTTGTTTGTTTTTCCTTCTTTTTTTTTTGTAAACAGTATTTCGTATCCTTTGCTCTGCTTATGTAACAATCCTTTACATACGATTCATTTACATTAACTATACAATGTAATTACTTGATAATGTATTAATATTTGTTTATTTTGTAATCATTCTGTAAAATATGTTTGAAGAGAAAAAAGATCATAAAGAGAAATTAATAAATCAAATCCATCACTGAAAGGATGGACGAATGGAATGATGGATGGACAAACAACCTGCAACATAATGCCTTTGGCACTCAAATGTGGAAGAGGCAAAAAATTCAATTTGAAAGTGATTGCTGATATACCTGAAAGTAGCACGAGGTAACATGTGGAATAGAATTTAGCAACGATGGGTGAAATTAAGAAATAAAAGAAAATTATGAAGGTACAATGACAAAAGTTTTTGTTTGAAGATGAGAAAATGGTTGTGATATCCATGGTGAATAATGGATGTTAGCATGAAGCAGGATGATGGAAAAATCAGTCATTGTGATTTTTAGCCATCAGCCCTCACATTTATTTTGAACATGTACATACAGTATTACCAGTATTATCATAATGTACACCAGTATTCTAAAAACAAAACAAAGAATTTGTGGAAAAAATGGAAGAGTGTTAGCAGCTTTACTGTTAATCATTGTCTTATGGCTGTGAATATCATGAATGGTGCCAAGTTCCTGAGAAGTTCAGCCTCGTTATCTAAAAAATAATCAAATGCATTTTAAAACAAACAGAAAGAAACCACAAAAAGAACCTTTGTATTTGACCAAATTTATAACCATAACATGCACCTTCAAGATATATGCCTATGGTTTCATTTGGTGATACTATACCTCAAAGGTACAAAAAAATATTGTGTTCATTGGCTTTCAATGAAATTTATTGACCTTTCGGCTTTCTACCTTTGACCTAGGTCAGACTTGACCTATATTTTGTACTTGGCCTGTGCCTTCGAGGGAAGTAGCCGTGGTATGAATCTGGTGATCATACCTCAAAGGTACAAAAAGTTACCGGTATTGCATGTAAATAATATATGTTAAGTGATTTTTACTTTAAGTTTATTGACCATTTGAAATTTTACATTGACCCATTTACAAACATGACATGCACATTCAAGAGATATACATGTACTTGTGATTTGAATTTGGTGATCCTACCCAGCTCAAAGGTACAAAAAGTTATTATATGTGAGGTAATTTAAACTGAAAGTTCATTTACCTCTTGACCTTCGTTCTTCGTCAGATTAAACTCATTTTCGATTTTGACCTGCGCCCTTAAGAATCACCAGTAGTATGAATTTGGTGATTCTAGCTCAATTCCATAGAAAGTTATTGTGATTACAGCTTGATTGTTCACGACGGCGCGGGCGACGACGCCGACGCCAATGACGACGGAAATGGCGACGCCTATACTCTCGCTCCATTACGCAGGCGAGACAAAAACGAAAATAAAAGAAATGTTAAAAGGCAGTTAAGCATGTCAATGCCGAGCCTGAATCCTGCATGAGGAAAAAAAAAGATATATAAATTAAAGAGCGATCAAAACTCCGAAATGTTAGTCGTGTCATATCATTTGAATTCGGTCAGCTGTTTCCATGAACCAATGATAATGTCATTACCATGATAAATGTATAGTCAAGGATTGTAATTCCGAACAGATTGTATTACCGTACGTGTAAAGTTAAGCGCCTAAAATGGGTTTTCATACGCGTGGGATTACGCGTATGAAAACCACACTATTGAAACAAAGGTTGTGTCTTTTTCCCATAGGTTTCACACGTTCGGAATTACGGTACCTTTTTCAAGGGACCAAAACGCCGCGTCGTTGGGAAGGGGTTCACTCGGAAGGGAATATCGTATTAAATCTACGTTGTCTTTTTAAAATTCCATCAAATTCTTTTTCTGTAGGACTTTGAGCATTCATTATGTAAGTTTGACAGATATTCGTTTGATATTTTATTTGCTGTCGTTGATTTTCTGAAAAGAGTTCGGACACTGGATCAACCACCATATTAAATCATGTTGAAGGTTTTATGACCCCATCCCGTCCACACACATAAAAAAAACCCGAATAAATAAAAATTAGTTGAGTGTGTAGCAATTAATAGGTTCCCGAAAAGTTCTCAACTAAGAGCATACAAATGTGCATCAAGAACAGTCAATGGTGACGGAGGGAGGGGGAGGGGGAGGTAATTAGTCACGACCAAATCTATCATACATTCAATACATGGCTGATTAGGAACGTACTCAAAATGTATCTTTTGGTTATCATTGCTGCTTGTAAAGAGAGATTTTCATATTATGCTTATGAAAATATAACCTGGATCTGCTACTGATAATACTCAAATTAAAGAAAAGATGGGCAAATAAGGAAAACGTACTATTGAACAATTTTATTGAAATCAGAACACGCAAATTTCCTCAATAACTGGTAGAACTGGTTAAACATGAATATGTTGAAATAGAAACATTCTTTGAAAACATTCACTTTAATACTCCATGTCATAGTGTAACTTCCTACAAAACAAGCTTAAGTTCAAAATTTCAAATAATTTGTTCTCTTGGTTATAAGTCAACGTTAATTATACTTACAGTGCAATAAGGAAAATCAGAAAGTTCAACTCCCTGATATATATAAATGGCACTGTAGTAAATAACATTTATACAAATTTTAACAATGTGCATTCATATATATCTTTTTACAAATGTACTTCTTTGAACTATATCTGTCATTGAATTATATTCTCTCTACCAAGTATGTCTGAAATTACAGTAGGCCTTCATATTTGAAAATATTGAAGTCTTTCAATAAATAACAAGCTTTTGAAAAGATATGGCAACTGTTGGTGTATCATACCCTGATTCCGATACATAAAAATAGACTAGTGTTTATTCCAATCAAATTATTTCTGAAAATAAGCTGTCAATGGAATTTTGAAAGAAGAGTTAGAATGCTATCATGATCACTATGTTCAACTTCATATATAGCATATTTTAGAAAGTGAAATTGAAATTCATGCTGTTTCCAACTTTCATTGACAATAAAATATTCCGTTTTGTATCAATGTACTAGCAATCCCAACTAGCAAATCCCATGCATTTAGACCTTCAGGTTGCAATTAATGGAAATAATGCATGATCTAAAACTTAAAATATATATCTTCCTTTCACTAACGCCAACACACCGATAGTAATTCCTTAATAGAACCCTCCGCTGATTATTCCCTTAAATAAGTAAAGAATGTTCCCAATGGAAATTCTCTAACTTGAGCTGTCTACACCTACATGATTGGAAGACAACATAACTTATCGTTCTAAAAAATAAGATCCATATGTAAAATATCCTCTTAATAAATAAGTAATTCAACTAATACTTCCTGCATGTTTGTTTGAATATGTCATAACTATATCATTTCCACTAGTTTTGACCTATATAAATGTTCAATAAGCAATTACTTTAGCAAGGTTTTTCCAAAATGCCATGGTTTATCAGTGTCTCTAACTATCTGTAATTCCTCGATAGACCCTGCTAACGTATTTACATAGATAAACGCACTAAGAATTTTTTTCATAACTGCATAAAAATAGAACAAAAAATGAATATATAGATTCTAAATATATCTAAAGAGCACACATGCTCCTAACATTCAATTCCATGTACTTACAAAATATATAGAGACATTGTAGCTATACTGATTTCCAGGCTCCATCAATGTAAAAATGTGTTACCTTCTATTCAAAAGTGACTAAAAAACAAAATCTTGTGCAATGTCCAATATCTGTTTTTAAAAAAAAATCATTTGTGATAAATTCATTTACAAGTCATTAAAACCATTATTTGTTATACACCTCATTTCATAATTATCTTCAAGAAACAACAAAATAAAAACACTGATTCTTGCTTATTACAATTAGAAACAAATCAGTGATGTTTTCATGTACAAATCTAACAGTGATCTTCAAGTCTGTAAGCCTGCAATTTATCTAGCCAATTACCTTTATTTAATTCAAATCTCAAATGAAACATAAATCATAATACATGTATATACAGATTATTTTTCCTTCTTAACAGAACCTCATATTAACAGTGCATATTACAAACAAAAATGTCTACTTCAAAGAGTGCATGCAGTAACAAAAATGACTTAATAGCCTTTTCTTTTCAAGTAAAAATTGATTTCAAGATACCAGGTGAGAAACCTTAAATTAAATTACAATAACATATGATGAGATACATATTTCACTAGGACTTCATGTGAAAATCCTGATACAAAATATATTCAACCACAATAGGTAATGCCACATTGAAAGCAAATAGAAAATTTTTATTATTTTTTTAAAAGAAAATCAATATTTTGGGACCCAATGCCCCAATTACAAATCTTCTGGTTGGAAAATGTTATATTTCAATGTATGTACACATCAATGTATTATATTTCAAGTCAAGTCAAGTTGTTTTAAACACTAGGTATGTGGAAATCAGGAATATGTAAAGGGCAGTCCTATATCAATATCTTGATACGAATTGTGTAAACACTTCAGATTTTATATTTTCATCATTTTGTAAAAGCTCTTCATATGAAAGAGTACACAATGATAAAAATAATAATAATAATACATTTAGATTTTGAGGTTCAATTTACTGTCTTATTTTTATAGACTGCGTTCTAGTCCATAATAGTGAGTTATTATTAAATCTCAATTGCATTTAAAGTGTAGTACCTTTCATTATATGAGATTTTACCAAATATACTTGAAATCCGAGGCAATGGTCTATCGATTAGTCAAAATGCATTATAACGTAAAATACAAGATGAAAATGTTATTTAATGATATTTTCAGTTTATGGTAGTATTGTGCCCAAAGTTAACTTGTGAAGTGCTTTTTAAAAAGCAAAGACATTTGAAAGGGGGAAATTCTCCTTGATAATAAACAATAAATCCATTTTGTCAGAAACTGTCCTGTATTCATTTTCCTGCATTTAAAAAGAATAGTTATTTTTGGTTAATTCAACCATATTCGTTGTTTACTTAAAGATAATGAATCCATGTGGCACCTTTAATGGAGTCTGAATTATACATGCCTTTGATAATTCAGATATTTGTCTGTACCTCCCAGGTCCCCACGAAGTACAATCAAAATGACAATGATAGTGTAAAAAATGGAATTGAGTGAATGATAAATTTCATTTCTGTCTCATAATAGGCAATTGATTTAGAAACTGTTAAAGGTTTCTACCTGATTGATGTGAGCTATCTCGTATTACCAATTTATTTAGAACTGGAATATCATCATACCTGATACATGTACCTAAAACTAGAAAATGTAGGCATCAGGTATTTGATTGACACAATGCATCCTAAGGAGATGTCAAGAAACAAAGAAAAATAATTAAGGAAGATTGTGATCCTCCTAAGCATTGACTTTGTATCTTTGTATCAGGCTTTTGGTATACTAATGAAGTTTGCTCTCATACATAATTGTACCAATACTTTCAAAAGACAGTATACATTTTGACATATTCAAGAGTAATCTCTCATATCAAAAAGTTGCTCAATCTTAAACGCATTTATGATTTCGGTTTTGTATTTGTAGTCTTAAGGTATTATTCAAAAATTAATTCCACGATATTAGTTACTTCTATCTCTTTTCTTTTTTTTTAAATGAAAATTCTGTTCTGAAAAAAAAAAAAGTTCCTTTTCATTTGAATTTCTGGATTACCTCTCTTGCTTTTAGTATAGAATCCTTAAATTTGTGCAAGTTTTCAGCCTTGTTCCCCACATTTATTTCAGGATATGACAGTAAAAATTTACAAATCTATTAACAAATTGCAGCATATTTTCAGGAGACCAGAGAACAAAATTCAAAGTAATAAACATATAATGTACATGTACAACTCCCTAGATTAGCTCAATATATCTGCTTCTGAAAGTAATGTTTGTTAATGGTATTAGATGTAGGTAAACAATGTATAAGAGTTCATTTTATTAAACCAAGAATATTTCTAACAGGGAACATAATGATCCATAACAAAGGAAACTTGTGGAACCAGTTCAAATTATGTGTGCCTGGTACCACACAGATATGAATAACTCTTTTTAAATTTGATCCAACAAAAGATAACTACTGCAATAGTTTGGTATGAAACTGTTCATTTTTAGATGATTTCAAAATCATGTTGTATATTTCATACAGAATGCTGGTAATGCAATGGAAAGGTTGAAGTTTGAGTCCACGTCACATTTTTATACCCTTCAATGTGGATACACCCATTTGCCAAAGCGATGTGATATAATGATGTTTAACTTAATTTCTAAATTCTAACAACAGCTTTTCTTTATTTTATTTTTTTACCATTTATATGAGGCGCACCATCTCAGGGAGGAAGTTCAGGAGCTCTTTCTTGATGGGAGGGAGGTGTTTTTCTTTGGAGAGCTGAAGAGCACACCACAACTTGGTTCTTGCAGCACTTGTGGCTTGGTGAAGAATCTTTATCTTCTCAATGATGGACCCATCTCCTATAATGCACAGATAATTACAGATGTACAAAGTCAAATGCTTTATATCAAATAGGTGTTTAAGAGTAACAATTAAGAGAGTGAAACCATTTCCCTTAGTAATCTATGCAAATCTGCTGGACCAAGAAAGTGTATGCGAAAGTCCATCATAAAGAGATCCTACTGTATCTCAAAAACTTGCTTACCTGTAAAGCCAGATGGAGTCACAATTTGCAATTACACCCCCCCCCCCCCCCCCAACAGGAGGTGGTAGGGGGAAACAGATATAACTGAAGTCTAATCAAAGTAGGACAATCTTTTCTTATTTTTCAACATTTTAACTATGGGGTGCCTATTAAGAGACCTGCTTTATCAACAAAACTATAATGAAACCACTGACAATAGCATATCAATGAATTTCATCAAAGTTTCCATTAATATCCTATAGATATTCAAATTTGTTTACAGTACCATACCTTTATCCAATACATTTCTTCCATGCAGACTTTGACACATTTCAGCTGTTCGGTGTGCTTCCACAGACTGTATGGCTGACATCCATAGGTCAAGACAAGCCTCAATGTTTGGATGAAGGGCCCTGGCATTCAGACCTCCAATTTTGCTTAACAGGGTAGTCATCTGTAATGAATTACATGTATGATAAAATTATGATAAATTTTGTTAATGCCCTTGTAAAGTGTTGGCAAGCCCCAACACCACTCATCAGACTTCCCTTGATTTTAGTTGGTAAAGAGCATATTCACATTTCTAGGTGGGAGTTAAACTTTTCTTCTGAAAGAGGAAAAATGTCTTACATCCCTATAGTCTGTATCTAGATTGCCTTATGTTACCTTATGACTTTATCATCTCCTGTCATTCTTTGAAAAGTGGATTTCAAGAAAATGATTTTTTGAAAGTTGTCTACATCCAAAAGATGAACATTCTTTATTATTGTAAGCTTATTGTAAGTAAGTTCAACTCCACACATATAACAGAAACATGCCTGCAACCACTCTGGAGCTGTATCCACAGGCATTTGAAGGACTAGCAATATTGTGGAGCATTGTACAGCAGTTGGAATCTCAGAAAATGGAATTTCATAAGCTCATAGGTAAAATTTAAGTGTTCATTTTTACCCTGCTGTGTTCTCTATACTCTTCAACAATCAGCTGATCCAGTGCAGTTGGGTTTGGTGGTAGTGGAGGCACTGCAATAGTGTTGGAACTTGAAATGCGCTTCCCTGGATTCATTTTCACTAGCTCAGTTTCAGTCTGAATGAAAAAGAAAAGAAAGTACGAAATCAAAATGATTTAGTGCTTGAAGTTGATTTAGAATATATTAGATCAACTAGTAAATATTGTTCTGAGGGATACAACTTTATCTCACCTCTGATATTATTCACAGGCCTGCATGTGCACGATCCAAAATGATGCATGAAAGCATGGAAATTTGTTAGCAAAACTTGTCTCCTATTCAATCCGATAAAACTTATACTTTACAGAAGGCTTCTCCATAGGAATAGTATTATTTCAAATCTTCATGTGTGTTGATATCATCTAGCATAGGTGAAAGGGTGGAGCCTATAAATCCCCCCTTGGTTGCAGTCCAAAGGGGGAAAAAAACAGGGTTGGGCGGTAAATACCGGTGGCGGTAATTACCGGCGGTAAATACCGGTAAATACCGTCCGGTAAATATGATGGGCGTCCGGTAAATATGTAAAAAACGGGAAATATGATTTTAATTCTTTATTTATTAATGATTTTACTTGTTTTTAGCCTCAACAACTGAAAATATTGTTCTGAAATAATTAGCAGCACAACACTCATAGCAGAAACACACAAACAAATTTATTAAATCCACACTGCATACATGTACACACCCAAACACACATAAATGTACAACACACATACACAAACTCAAATTCATTTCTCCAGGGGTTAAACTTTTTACATGTATCTCATTACAATATGATTTTTGTTTTCAATTGTGAATAAAGCTCAGAATATGAATTATATTATACATACAGTGCATGCTCTTGAGTTGAATATACCGTAATATGTTAATCAATAGCTTTATAATTTCTCAAGTGCATTATATGTCACGGAGGCCGTAGGCCGAGGTGAACATTTATAGTGCACAAGAGAAATTCTTTATCTATGGATGCACATTTTACGGTATAATTTTGACTAAAATGATCATGTACTATGCATTATAGAAAATGGGAAACTGCTTGTGGGATTGGAACTCAAAAAACTCTACATTGCAACATTCATTGATAAAGTGCAACGAACTCTGTATTATCGATTAATTTGTATCATTATTGATCTCTGTCTATGGGAGTTTGTACACAAAATATACACACAAACACACACACACACACACACCCACACGCACAAATAGAACACACCAGAGCGGGAAATATAACACGTTATATTGCACGGTCGTGACATATAACGAATTACGCACTGGCAAGACCCACATCTTACCAATCAGAAACCTTGTTTCATACAACTCATCTTATATTCTACTGTATGTAATTGGTTTTTGTAACAACAGTGTATCAATGATTTTGTATACATGTGATTGCTGGTTTTGAACTTTTGATTAAATGTTTACAGAAAAAAAAAAAAAATCTTTTTATAGCCAAAATAACAGACATAGACAAACACACGAACAAACACACACACTCACACACACACACACCCACACACACAAGTAGTACACACCAGAGCAACCATACTCACCACCATTGTTATTATGTTCAAAATTGGACAATCCCTATGAACAAGTGAGTGGAAAAATATATTTCCTGGTATTTCCCGCTAAAAAGCGGTAAATACCGGTAAAAAGCGGTAAATACCGGTAAATACCGCTTATTTCCCGGCGTCCGGGAAATAAGCCTCCAAAGCGGGAAATATGCCAACCCTGGAAAAAAAACGACAGTAAGTCAAGGTATTCCCCTTGCTAACCCCCCCCCCCCCCCCCTTTTATCAAATTCTGGATATTCCAAAGCAAGGGAGAACTTATAAAAAAAAATATTCACCGGTCACCACTTAAAGGCAAGGTAAAGGGTTCCCAAAACCAGGGCACACATGCCTCAAATTACACAAGGGATATTTTTGTTTAAAAATTTAATATCTAAATAAGATGTGAACATCGCAAAAGCCTCTGTGCAGTGCCTGTGTTCTTTTATTGATAATAAATCAAGAGGAGCTATAATAAACAGTACTTTTGTGAGCTTAACAGGGTGGTTAAGTATGTAAATCAGGACACACATTTACAAGGAAACAACACAAGGTTTTCATTCACTATTAGGATCTAAGTAAGATGTGAATATTGAGAACTTCTTGTGCACTACTAATAACTCCATACACAAATTATGGTTGGTTTTAATTACGTGAGTAGTTATTATTTGCAGTGTATCTACCCTTGATATTGAATTTTTTTCCTAAATGTTTTTTTTAAAGATTTACAATCTTTAAGAGCTACAATCCAAGTTATTGCTGATGTAAATATAATTTATTGTACAGTATTCTAATCAAACTTTAGGTCGCCATTATTGCTCACGTTTTTTGTGTCATAGTGCATTACATCTCTCATGCTCTACGCTAAAATAGTTTGAACTGTCTCACCTTTCTTCTTTCTTTTTCTAGATTCTGTAACTGGTACTGGCAGTCTTCAATTGTAGAGGCAAGCTCTCCATCTAGGATTGGTGAAGTAAGGGTCAATGGGCTGCGGGGCAGAGAAGTGTAATTCTCTGAAAATGATGGCGACTGCTTCATATTCAAGTTGAGAGATTGGTTTCGCTTAACCCAGCCTGGAACATGGTTTGGTCTGCTGCTATACGGATAGCGGTTGTTGTAGTTGTTTCGAGGAAATCCAGCAGCCATTTGGGTTTCATACTTGAATCTGGGGTTGGTCATTGTGCGAAAGTAATCCTGTTGGTTCTTCCACTGCTGAGCTCTGGCATACTGAGACATGTCGATATCTCTGGGATTATTGGAGGGGCGTTGGAAGGTTTGAGGAAAGTTTGGCTGCTGAGATGGGTAATCATCCTGGGCATGGAAGCTTTGTGATAAGGGAGGTTGAGGAAGAGGGGGAGACTGGACAGGGGAGCTCCTGAGATTATTACCCACGTTGAAACCTACCATTGATGCAGGGATCTGAGAATGGTTGTCTGCTTGCACACTCGCCAGGTCTGGCATGTTGATGGGAGAGGCTCGATTTGGAGGAAAGCGGAAGGGATAATCTTCTCTAGCTGGTGGCTTATTGTTGAACTGATGCTGAGTCTCATAGCTGTAGGGAGGAGGTTTTACATCTAGTGGTGGAATCTGGGGACTACTGCGGTTCATGCATTGTGGAACTATCTCCGTCTCACTCCTAGGAAGTGGAACGTTTGGCCACCCCACTTCATCACCAGAACTGTAACTGCCAGCAAGAGAGCTGTGCGGAGAACCAGTGTATGTGTTCTCATTCTCAGCTGCAAAAAAATACAAAGAAGATTTGATAGACATAACAGTTATGAAAGCTTGATTTGAATATGTGGACAATCACTAGCATAGCTGAGGGGGGGGCAACTTTTCATCAATTTCTTTTTTTTTTTTTTGCTTGTCAGAAAATTATGGAGGAAAACATGTGATAACCACCGCCCCCCACAAGCGAATTTTTTGAGGGATGGGGAAAAAAAAAAGTTGTTGACACCCCCCCCCCCCCTCCACTGAGCAAGTTTTGGAGGGCTGGCTATAAGAAAAAAATACGGGTCTCCCTTCAAGCAGAATTTTAGAATTGACCAAATTTTAATTTTTTAAATTTTTTTTTTTGCTTGTCAAAGAATTATGGAGGAAAACATCTGATAACTCCCCCCACTGAGCAACTTTTTTTTTGAGGGCTGGCAGAAAAAAAAAAAATTGTCGCCACCCCCCCCTCCCCCCCCCACGAGCAAGTTTTGGAGGGCTGGCAAGGAGAAAAAAATACAGGTCTCCCTTCAACAGAATTTGCCCCCCTTGTAAAAAATCCTAGCTATGCCACTGTGGACAGTGCATTTGTAGTCTCTTGAAACACCATTAAGTGTTAAATTAATATTTTCTATTCATTATTTAACAGCAGGATTTCAGTAATTGGGTACAAATTTGATTTGAGTAAATGATGTTTTATGTGTCATTCATGTCATCAAAGTTTTGCATCAAATGAATCAAATTATTTCTCATTGGCTGGCATAAATAGTATCAAATAGGTAACTCCAAAATCACATATTTTGTTGTTTTTGTTTAAGTGGGTTTAAGTCTTTAGAAAAAAAAGGAGAAAAAATTAATAAAAAAAACTATTCTTTGGTACTACCAAAGAATAGTTTTTTTGATTAATAGAAACGGAACATTACTTTATTTAGTGCTACTTGAACTTTGTAAGTAAATACATCAGATGAACAAGGACAGTGAGAGTCAACTCTACTACTCACCTTTCTTTCTTCGACTGTCAAAGTTCTGTCCTTGGCTGGTTCATCTTTCATCCCGTTACTATTGTCAAACTTTGACCAGTTAACTTACCATTCAAGATCTGTCCATTCTTATTCTGCTGCATCCAATTGAGTGCTTCTTGGATGAGCTGGGCAGATGATAACCCGCTGATGTCTGGGATTGCAGCTTGCTTCCAAGGAGGAATACCATTTTCAAAGCTGAACCAGTACACAAAAAAAAAAAAACAACAACAATAAATCATTTATTTGACAAAGCTGTTGAATACTACTACTCTACTAAGGCAAGCCCGACAGTTTATAGTCCATGGAAAATGAGTATTATTTCAAAATTGAATCTTGAGAAAGTCATGCTTTACAAAATATGCATCCATGAATATCATGTTCACATATTATATTTTTTTTTTAAAGAAATTAAATAAAGGGAGGTAAAGTAGCGATTTTCTAGAGTCCTAAATGAACAAGTGATAGATTACAAAGGAGTCTTGTGGTGTTTTGAATGTTATATTGTAGTAGGCCTAGCTGTACTTTAGAATAATTACCAGTTTCCAGCCGAAAGGGTATCTAACAGCTCCTGTGTAAGTGAGATCTGGGTACCAAGGCTGTCGTTTGTCACACAGTCATCTTCAGTAGCAAGAATCTTAGTAACCAAGTCTTCAAAGGACCGGTCAAGAGGGCCTTCAGAGGTTTGGTTATCATTTGGCATGTCTGTAGTCTGGGTCTTGCAGCAGTTAAATTCTACACTCTGAAGAAAGCAAATTCAATGCAAGAAAATACAATGAAGGTGTCAAGAAAAAAATACCAGAAAAATCTAGACATAGATCTACATCAATATAGACTGGATCTTGAGGTCTAGTCTAGTAGATCTAGATCTACGGTAGATTTATGTCTCTGGGGGCCTGTAACATATAGAGATAAATCAATCTTATGATTGATATCAATCGTAAGTCTATGGCAAACCATGTACTGAAGAGTTACAGTTGATTGTAAGATTGATTGTATCTCTTTATGTTACAGGCCCCAGGACTAGTAATATAGACCAAAAATTCTGTCTCTAGTTCGTTAGCCTCTTATTTGGGTAGGGATGGCTCTAACTGAGGACTAATATAGCTTAGATTGAAACCCTGGTGGGCAGAGACAGAGCCAGAGCCCGAGCCCAATCCCAAACAGTCCAATAAGTAGACAGAAAAGTCAATCTGTCTGGACTCTGGAGAAGTTTTATAAGATTTTTTTTCTTTTTTTTCTGAGGCTCTCCTCCAGCCAGGACCAAGACAGAGGGATTCTGTGAAGCCAAACGTAACCTAGATCTAGTCTCAGTTTGGAGCACCTACCTAACAAAGATCTTTTCTAACTTGTTAGACTGATTTTTCGATCTAGACTAGACCGATGTAGATCTAGATCCTAGATGACCTAGAATAGACTAACATTTACTATCACACACACACACACACACACTCTCTCTCTCTCTCTCACGATCTTAGTCACTGACTAGACTAGTCTTATCAAATTTCTCTTCTACATGTCACATGAGGCATGACACATAAGTTAAACAATTCACATTCACACACATCACTTTATCATCCTGTCCTTCCCCCCCCCCCCCCCCCCCCGCCCTCCTCTTTTACTTTTATTTTAGTCACTTTCCTCATACTCATAGAGGTCTAGATCTAATATTTTCTTTATTCTACTCAGCAATTAAGAATCTTAAGTTAAATCAATTCAGGCTAACAATAAATGAAGATTTCTGATTTTAGGTACCAAAGACAAAAAAGTCAAAGACAAAGAGAGTCGACCCTAACTAACAAGAAGTTAGGTCTAACGTTAACTTACATGCGTACGGTAAACTATAGACTCTAGTCTAGATCTAAACACTACAGTCTAGATCTACAGTTCTTACAGAATCTTAGATCTAACGAGTAACGTTAGTAATGATGTGGGGTTGTGTCCGGACACTTGTCTTGACTTAAATTAATAAATAAGAATAAGAGTCAAGTCAGAGTTAAGTTGGATCTAAGTTCTAACAAAAAATTAATGGCGAACCCGGAAAATAGGGGACCAGACGCGGTGCCGGTGACAATACGCCAGACGCGCGTCTCTTGACGGAATAAACTGAATAGTGAATAAACTATTTGTCACTCACACTTGAATACAGCACAGCACGCGCGTCTGGTCCCCTATATTAATCTATATTTTGCGGGTTTGCCAAATTAGATCTAATCACAGATATATCTATCCAAAATTTAAAAACTTGTCATTTTTTCAGTCAGACAAAAAACATACAAAAATATGCATCATTGTTGTTTTTGTTTCTGGTTTGGTACTGTACACAACGCCCTGTTGGACTATCACGGTACAGAGGTCGGGTCTTGTAGCAACAAAGTTTCTGGTTCTGACTTCTGGTTTGGTAGGCTACATGTAGATCTAACGTTAGACCTCTACCTTACCGTGCTAACATCACAAGTTAGAAATAAAATCAGTGAATATTTGAAATTCATACAAATGTCAACTTATCTTGTGAAAAATTTGTCACAATCTGCATGAAAAGTTGTTAGATTTATTTTAGTGAAAGTGATCTGTCCGACGCACAATGACATGTGTGCTAACGTTAGCGTACCGGTACTGGTTAACTCCGTCACCTCGAGCTCCGCGCTCACACAACTAAAGACGGAACAGACTCCAACGGTAAAAGTTAGTTTTTACTTTTACTTACGGTACATCTAGTAAAATTAAAAAGTTGGATAAAGTTAAGAGTTTATAATAATGTGTATAGACCTCTAGTTATGTAAAATATGGTTCAGCCAAACTTACTGTTTTCGTTGATTTTGTAGTTTACAATCTTCCGCTCCATATGCATCCACCACAAATTTTAGCAACCGAAAGTCGATTGCATACAAATTTTGTGTGCAGCGCTAGCGCATGTGTCGAGAGCGCGCGCGCATATAAGCACAACATATACATCAATCATTTTAATTGGGTAAGCCGGCGCGCTAATGACCGCTTTTATAGTCGGCGCTCTATGCGCGATGTACCCGCACACGTTATGATTGGCTAATATCTATGTAGAAGCTGTATTATTTGCATAATGTCGCGTCGCCTGGATGGATGGAGCTGAGCGCGGCGCCGGCGCAGTGCTAGCGCAGCTAGCTAGCTAGAGCTAGAGGCGCGCGCGAGGCTGAATCCTGGGGCTGAATTTTGCTATCTAGTCTCACGATCACGTCACCAATTAAAAAAAAGAATGTGAATCTTTTCGACTCTAGTGAGTAGCTGGTCCTAAGTTGGGACCTTCAGTTTTAACAGAATAACGGGCCCCTGTGGTCTTTGGTGGGTCTTAACCATTACCATATTTTATTTTACTGTTCATAGTGGATTTTTAATACCAGGCGAACGTTTCTAGCCCCAAGGTTTGCTCTGAACATGTATAAAAACAATAGCGGGCCACTGAAACATAAAATTTGGGCACATTTTATCCAAACTCTGTAGGTGCCATCGTTTTCAGCATTAAATTTTACATAGGAATCCATGTTGAACAAAAAGTGAACACTATTTCCCACGAAGAGCCGTCTGCAGGCCAGGCGTCGCTAAGCCGGATGTGGAGGTGTCACCCCCCCCCCCCCCCCCCACTCGAAATTTGCTGTCGGCAATGCGATACCTTTATCGGCAACAAAAACAAAAGGAGGGGGAGAAGGGAGAGGGAAGAGGAAAGAGGAAGGAGAAGAAAATATTTTTTAAAAAAGAAAAGGGAAAAAAGGAAAACAAAAACAGAAAGAAAAGAAAGAAAGGAAAAGGAAAGGAAAGAAAGAGAAGGAAAAACTGGCCATTTTTATTTTTTTGCTCTCTTGCAAAAAAAATGTTAAAATTCCGGCAAAAGCCGTCCTCCTTCGACACTGGGCTGCAGCCCCCTCCCCCCGAGGATTTTCAAAGTTCCGATATTCATATTCGGGCAGTAATATCCACATAATCAGCGAGGTTCCCAGATAATTATGTTATCTGTGTATGTAACTTGTGTACATTTGCAATATGGTGGTGGATCCAGTTTCTGAACACTTTTCAGAAAATCCACGATAGCAAATAAAACATCAAACGGATATCTGTCAAACTTACATAATGAATGCTCAAAGTCCTACAGAAAAAGAGGTTGATGGAATTTTAAAAAGACAACGTAGATTTAATACGATATTCCCTTCCGAGTGAACCCCGTTTTCCCAACGACGCGGCGTTTTGGACCCTTGAAAAAGGTACTGGATTTCCGAACGTGTGAAACCTATGGGAAAAAGACACAACCTTTGTTTCAATAGTGTGGTTTTCATACGCGTAATCCCACGCGTATGAAAACCCATTTTAGGGGCTTAACTGTACACGTCCGGAAATACAATCCATGACTATACGAAAAAGTTTTTAAAAGTTGCTCGCTCGATTCGCTCGTTCGCGAAAATTTAGAAATTGAAAAGTTGTTATTTTGGGCAAAAGGCGTCAGCCCCCACCCCTTGTGAAAATGGGCCCATTATCATTATGATCAAGATCCCTACATCTGCGATTTTCTTTTGTTATTAATTTTGTAAGGGGAGATTAGGGTGCAGCATTTTTGTCAGCAAATTTGGGTGTCATCCCCCCCCCCCTCCCATTCAAAATGTTCTAGCGACGCCCCTGGCCGTCTGTTTACCTAACTATACTGCTGCTGTCTGTTGTTTGTTTTGTGACTAGAAAAAAGCACGAATCTATAGTGGCGGACCCAGGATTTCTCTCAGCCGGGAGGGGGAAAGGCACTCCCAAAAAATCTGAAACAAGCAAAAAGAAAGGGAAAGGAAAAGAAAAAAAGAAATGGTCATCAGATTTTTGAGGTGCTATATTAATTTTATTCCAAAATTCTCTGACTAGCAAAAATAATTAAGGGAAGTAATCACTTTTTTCAACAGGCATTTCTAGCCGGCTAACTTTGCTGCTGGGGGCACAATGTATCCAACGGGAGGAATATAGAGCCTACTCGGTTTTTTTCGGTTTAACTCTATTTCACTACTCGGAATAATGAACCCTATTTTATTTTCGGAATCGCGAACCTTCTGAATACGAACTTACGGAAATATATATACATTCCTATACCCTCTGAAATCAAGATGCTTACTGACTTTTTTCATGTGGGCCAGGGGGAGGATTCAAGGTTTTCAGGAGAGGGCGAAATAATTGGAAATTGCAATCTATATAGGGAGGCGTATATAGACTTGCAGGAGTCAAATTCTTTCAAATTCGGGCTGATGATTACCCCCCCCCCCCCCGCTTGACAACACCTGTACACTTTTTTGAAGATGGATGTGGCCATTAGAGAAATTAAGCCTCATATCCTCCGAAAAAATTATGAATGATCTAAATTTCATAAAATGCGACCGTTTTATTTCACTTTTGAAAGCCTCAAGAAGATAATGCAAAAAAAAGAGGAAGGTGCATTACATGTGGCAGGAGAATCCCTTTCACATTGTAGGCCCTTTAACAAGAACTTGCCACTTTAAATATTAAATTCAATTGCTTCTTATTATATGGCACTACTACAGTGCAGGCCATGTCTGTTTGGCCGCGGCCGAGGAGGGGGCACTCAATAAAGGCCTTTGGGGCTCAAATCGCTGACGGAGGCACAATAATTATCATGGGACACATTCTTCTGTCATGTCTATTGTTTTTATAATGTGTAACTGAATTATGCTAGATTGCGTTTTGCCGTGGCACATGCCCCCAGCCTCCCCCCCCCCCCCTCCCATCCTGGATTTGCCACTGACAAACAACCCCATTCTATTCTGTATGAAGTAAAATCGGATAATGTATTGATTTTCCCGGGAATATGGGGAATATGGTTACGATTCTTCCTCTGCATGGATCTCTCATTAGGGCTGGAAGAGAGGTATTATTATAAGAGAAAACTCTTTCCGACATGAATTTCTTTTTAGTTGTAATGAGATTTCACAGGGAAATTTCCCCGCCATATCGGGTTCTAATTGGGGAGTAATTCTAACTCCTTTTTTTCTCCCTAAAGCTTGTTTTTGTTTTTGTTTATTATGGGGTCGGCCAGAGGCTTTGACCTATACTCGCGGGGCCACGAATTTCTGCGTCTTGAATCGACCATCTTGAATCAGTATATCTCGGAGCCCCGATTAACATCCAATTATTGCTGTGAATGAGACAATCGTATGGCGAAAAGGAGAGTTAAACGAATTAAAAAAAAAAAAAAAAAAGAAGCAGAGAGAGAAAAAAGGAGGAAAAGAAAGGGAGAGCGAAAGGGAACGTTGATATTAGGATTCTTTCCCACAACCCCCCTCTGTTCTTGCTAATACGCATGTCACACCCCCCCCCCCCCTCCCCAATGATGCCAGTGCCCCTCAATAGCGGCAACAATGCTTTGTCATTATACTCAAAATTATTGGCCTATGTCGAAAATTGGTGCCTCGATTTAATGGGGTGTATTCCCCCGCCCCCCCCCCCCAAAAAAAACAACAACAACAACAACAAAACAAAAAACAACAAAAACAACAAACAAACAAAGAAATAAGAAACAGCAGAGAGATTTTTTTTTTCCTTAAAAGATTAGAAAGGGAGAGGAAAGAGAAAGTTAAAGAAATAATAATTTTAGGACCCCTTTCCCAATCCCCGCTGTCCTTATAGTAATACACATCCCCCCCCCCCCCATAATGCTTATAGGTGGAACCATGCTATATATATACCATTATACATGTACATAAGCCTATATGCATGATAATGTCGCAAATTAATTTTGTGCCCCGATTTAATGTGGGAGGCGTAGGCCCTATTCCCATTTTATCGTGGCATCGATTAACATCCTGAAGCCGACCAATTACTTTTACGTCCATGCAGTGTATCATCCCAAACTAGAAAGAAGGGGAAAAGAGTAGGAGGAGGAGGGGGTTGAATAGGGAGAGAGAGAGAGAGAGAGAGGGGGAGGGAGAGGGGGGACATAGAGATAGAGAGAGATTGTCCGATTTTAGGCTAACTCAACATCTATTCGTATAATATAAAGAAATTTTCGGGAGAAGCATTCTTTTTTTTTTTTAGGAATTGGGCCTCGCCTGTCTTCAGTTTATTTTGGACTCTTGTTTTAATTTTATTTTGCTTACTTTGTGCTCCTTCGAATTATGTTGTAGATAGACGACGACATACAAAATGCATCACCATTATGTTCATGATCATGTTATAATGCGGAAATTACCCGGGGCGTCAACTGTGAAATTAATATCAATACAGTGTTTGAATGAGTTTCCACAGAAATATACACCCTACTAATAATAGTTGGATCGCCCATGCAATGCGTCATCGATTTATTCACAATGACTCTCGGAGTAAATCAAAAGAATAGCTGGAACTACAATGGTCTCTCAATGCATGAAGCGTTCATTGAAATTAACAATGCGCTATATAAACCCTATAGCTACCATAAACAGAAGAATCAATGGATTCGTTTTATTTGCACACGCGATATAATTATAGAACCTCAATGAACCTCAAGTATCCAATTTGCGTCGAGGAGTTCGTTGTGTCTAAACAAAAATGGAGTGATCAGTCTGGTTTGGGGGCTATGTATCCTGAATTATGAACAAACAATGTAAGTAAAAAATGTTTATTCCAATGGGAAAATATATTAGGCTAGATATGTTTAGTATCGCTAATGCAGGACACTGTGATTTACTGTCCGCCCATAAAACACCTTTTTTCAAAATAATAGTGTTACAGAGAAAGAGAAAATGTTGATGCTACCCATATAGTAACCGAAGGCGTATGTATATACGGGCCCAATTTCGTCGGGGGGGGGGGGGGGGGCGGGGCGGGGGTGTCGTCTCTTGTCCGAATATCCGCTCTCTAGTTTTTATATATAAGTCAGCGAACAAATTTTCGATATTTAAATTTAAAAAGTAATAACTGTAATAATGTGGTATAATCCCTTTATGGTTTAGAACTCTATTATCTTTATTCTAAGTCACAAAAGAAACGTAATCATCATTGTGAGCATTATCATTAGTTCTGTTATCAATGTCATTATTATTATTGTGACTAATATAACCATTCTTACCATTATTATCCTTTTTATCACAATGTTTAAGATGTCAAACATCGGTAGCAACGGCTCTTCGACTTCGAGCACACAGTCACAACCACATTGGTTCGATACCCTGCTACACAGGATCGGTGATGAGGTGACAGCTGAAGAATACCTTTCATTCGGCCTGAAGCTTGGAGTACCTCGGGAAATGAGTGAGGTAGGCATTGATTTACAATAATTTCTGTTATTGAGCATATGCCATATTATTTTCAGTTAATTGATACTGACGAAGGATGACATACTTAATGTGGTCCAGACACAGAAGGGGCACCTGCATCATGGGGCGGGTGGGGGTGGGGTAGGCACCGGTTTTATTCAGTGCACTATACGAGGAAGGGTTGGAGTGTTTCTTTTCACGTCCCCTTGTCCCTCTACCACTTTCTTCTCTTTTTTTATCCCCCCCCCCACCCTCCTTTGCCATTTGATTCGAGGGCACTTGTCTCTCTTGCCGCCCCCGCCGCTACGCCAGTGCAGATGCAACGTTTTTTTTTGTTTTTGTTTTTTTTTTTTTTGTGTTTTGTTTTGTTTCTACAGCGATGATGTAGGCCTATAAACAGTGATGTATAGTTTGATGTGTGCCATTTATAGGCAACCCATTATAATTATATAGGCTTATTAATTCAATTCGATAATGGGTTAATTTCGAAAATGCTTTGCAACCTTAGACTGCATTATATACGCATGTTCATAATGATATTGCAAAATGTGATATCATTATCGTGATCATCAAAAATAAAAATTGCAATTCAAAATTCATTACACAGTGTACTTGAAATATACCGTTCATTAAGAAATATCTAGAAATTAGAGTTCATTACAAAAAAGAAATATATGTGGTAAAATCTTAAAAGTGAAACGTTGTAATGACATTATTAATTTTGAAAATAACTGGAATAAATTATACTCTGAGAATTATTGGCAAGTTATATTAAATTTATAAAGATAAAATCCCGGTAGTTTAATTGAATGATTGAGATTTCATGTTTAAAGAACTACACAGGGGGGGGGGGGGGGGGGGATCCGGTGGCAAGGCGGTCCGGACCCCCCTTTTCCCTTTTGTTTCATTGTCTTTTTGTTCATTTGTTATGTTGTTGCTTTTCATATATATTTTTGTCAATTGGAAAATATTCTTTTTTTTTTTTTTTTTTTTTTTACTTGATAATATATTTCTGTTCTTTTCTTTTTCATGTTTTGGGTTGTCAGAGATTTGGGGAGAATTGGATTCCCCCTTTTTTTAATACAAAATCCTCGGGTTCTTTTCCTGCTGAGGCATCTGATATATAATTGTTCTATTTATTGTCATTTCATTAATGATTCAAGTAACTCCAAGGTAATGATTTTTTTCTCTCTCCGAT
>CM046832.1:27470674-27548174 GCA_025618425.1 Heliocidaris tuberculata | reverse complement strand
GGTTTTTAGTTCTTCCTCCCTATTTTTTTCTTTTTTTGAGAGAGAGAGAGAGAGAGAAGGGGCTAACCTAGGGATCAGACAATGGGCGTTCTAAATAAGAGTGATGAATGTAGACCACTCTTGCAAAACATAATACTAGTAGGAATGAGGGCAGTACTCACCTTCTTTTAAGAAGCTTAAAAGCTTTCTATGAATTGAACGTTATTATCATTATTATTGTTAGTATCATTATTATCATTATTATTATCATTATTATCATTTATCATTATTATGATGATGATGATTATTATTATTATTATTACTATTATTATTATTATTATCATCATTATTATTATCATTATTATTATCATTATTATTATTATTATTATTATTATTATTATTATCATTATTATTATTATTATTATTATTATTATTATTATTATTATTATTATTATTATTATTATTATTATCATCATCATCATCATCATCATCCAGTGAAAAAAATAAGCGGGGGCTAAGGCGATTAGCCCCCGAAACTCTTGAAAAAGCCACCGTAAATGAAAAAAAAAGCCACCGTAAATGAAAAAAAAAGCCACCGTAAATGAAAAAAGAGCCACCGTAAATGAAAAAAGAGCCACCGTCAAATAATATTTCTGCTCATGGGTCGTCGTGCATTAAAATCTCTGAACACAATAGGTGGACTTCTAAGTAGCCCTCGTGAAAGAAATTTTAATTTTTACACTGTCATCATCGTCCTCGTCGTTGTTATCATCATCATCATCATCATGCATGATCATTGATACCATTATACTTTAATGATATTTATGATATATTTCTTTTACCATTGTGATCAATAACATTTCGATTATTTAATAAGTATGTGAACGCATCATCCCCACTATTACATTACAGTATTTAGATTAATAAATTCTACTTCTGTTACATTATATTTCGGTAATTTTATTTGTCCTGAATTGGGGCGAAGTGGGATCGAGTACGGTATAGTGGGATGGGCGAGCAGACACACAGGACGAGTTGTCTGACAAAATTAGGCCAGAAATTGCGTAAGATGAGAAAATGGCTGCGCTCATGCGGAGAGCTCCAGCTTCTGCCCGGCGGCTCGTACAAACTTGTTTTCGGAATGACTTTCATCAGGTTAACAGTTTACCTGCAGAGCTTGGACCACTTAGCTTTGCGGTATTTAAAAGATGTAACTCAAACTTACAGCATAAATCAGTAAGTAATATAACAACCTGGCTTGAGATAATTTGTTGATGCAAAATGCAGAGAAGCACACGGGAACCTAACCTGGCCTGACTCGGCGGCTTTAGCCTGTTGTTAAGCCGTCGAGTCTGGCAAGCCTGCCGGCGGCGGTTCACGTAGTGTTCATAATCGTACCAAGGAGCTTCAAGAGCTGGAGTTCCAACTGGCAACAAATTATCTCAAGCAGCTGCTCCTTTCTAAGGATGCACAAAAGAATCTACAGGTGCGCTGTAATAGCCTTTGAAGTTTGATGTCCGATGTTCTAAGCCGCCAACATCATGGGAAAGCTTGAAATTGAGTAGACTTTCTAGTGATTTTTGTCACAAATGAAATATCGAGAATATTTCACTTTTCATTTGAATAAACAAAGTGAAATTTTCACATATGATAAAGTTGAATACAAAAGCCTAATTGTGTTCAGAAATTTGGCTATATTATATGATAGTAGTTTCAATTTGTGGAAAAAAGTAACATTTTACAATCCTAAAATCCTCAATTTGACACTCTTCCGATTACTCCCTGCAAACGAAAATAAAAATTGCAATTGTTCAAGTACAGTTAATTATGATGTTATATGTCAGATTAGTGCCCACACATGCCCAGTCGCGCAATTTTGATTCATATATCAGAATTTTGTACAATTTCTTTTCGCTTGCCCCCAGTAAAAGTAAGCACTGTGAACTGCTCACATCGTCAGACTAGTGATAGCGAAAAGTAATTACAAAAGCATATTTTCCTTTGAAAATGGCCCGTAAGTTTGCAACCAGGCAGGAATCTTTTTTGTCTTCTTATCTGCAAGGAAGATCCAGTTAAGCACATGCCTGACATATTTTTCCTTGGCAGCATCGAACATGGTTCAAAGGGAATGAGCTACATGTGACTCCAGCTCTTGAAGCTCCTTGATCGTACCTAATTATATACAGCGCTGTACAAGCCGGCCTTTCTCTAGACCGAAAATTCTGTCTCTCGTTCATTAGCCTCTTATTTGGGTAGGGTCGGCTCTTCATTTAGAGACAGAAATGCTCCTATCACTCTGCTGTTCAAACTTACTGATCGCCGACCAGCAGACGGCATGTTGTTGTAAAAATCTGTATGTATTTCTATTTTTAAAAATATTTTTATACATTAAATAGATTAGGTCTAGGCTCTATACTTAAACGAATATGTTCTCTAGCATTGCGAACTGCGACTACCAAGTGCGACTAGATCTACATGCTTTTCGCTGAAATTACATATATTTTTGATCTAAAAATTAAACTAAATAAAACTTCAACTATTGATTGATTGCATTCATTAAGTTAAATATAACTTAATTAGTTAACCAACTTAGCATGCTTAGAGCATGTAGAGGTCTACAACTTACCCACTCATAGGCCCTTGCCTATGTGGGACTGTGTCCAACATTCACTGTTGAAGCAGTTAAAAACAGACATCAAAATTGCTCTAAGCAAGATTTAATTTTCTTAAATTTGCTAGATTACCTGATTCAGGGACTCTTCAACTCTTACTGTGCCACAAATTTGGGGATTCAGAATTGAAAGTGAAATTTCAAATAATTATTTTCCTCTCATGGATGAATGATCTAGACTGATACACACAAAAGCTATTGAAGCCTATTCACTTGTAAAAGCTAGTCTGGACTGTGGAGTACAAGCACGACAAGGTTATCTTCAGATAAGCTTGTACATGTTTAAGTGCAACTTACTCCAAAAAAGTCTCTAACAAGTAACAAACAGTAACGGTAAACGGTAACTCTGTTTTCACTGGACCAAAAACTTCAGTCTCTTTTCAGCGTATCGATAAAATCACTAACCATATTTATTGTTCTAGAAGATATTACACCTATTAGAATCATCTAACACTAAAAGAAAAATATTATTGTTGCCAATTTGAAGAACGAAATGTGATCAATTTAGCCCTAGAATAATTTCTGTCCTGAAAGGGTTAAATACACTTTTCTTGGGGAATTCCAATTTTGTGTTATTTTTATAATCATTATAAATATAACTTAGCTCTTCTGGAAATTTTAAGTTCAGAAACAGCTTTATGTACATAAGATAGTTCAACTAGCCTGCTGTTACAAAAGAAATATATCGATGGTGGAAACAAATCTTAAAATTCAATAATGCTGTGATAAAATTAATTTCTGATTCTTTTTTCAGATCCACAGAGGTTCATTTCTGGATTCAATGGATGAGGCTGTTACAAGGTATTCTTTTCACTATTACACAAAAATATCTGTAGGAAATATTCAGGACTTTGAGTCTTTAAAAAAAAAACTGAATAAGTTGGCATTGTTCATTTTAACTGGTAGTTCATATTTCATTGTTATATATTTATTTAAAAAGAAAAATGTTAACTATTAAGTTGTTTTAATTTTATATATGGTACATGTATGTATTATTGATTTGTAAATAGTTTTGAAAGTCAGTGATTTTTTATAATATGATTTCAAGTCAGTCAGAAAGCTTATGAAAGCGTATTGGCCTATTACCTTTCAGACTTTGATGCAAATTGTTTTGTTAATTCAACAAATAATCATGACAAAACTACTTGTACATGTAAGTATTACTTGAGTCAAATGGAAAATGGCAACACTAATTACCGCATAGGCAGAAATTCTGTAAGCACATGCAGTAATCACTTGTGTATCATAATGTTACTTAATTTCACCTATAAGTACATGTACCAGTTTTCTTTTGGAATAGTCATATAAATAAGTTATGTTGCTTGTATCATAATTTTCTTCAGAAATGACTCAGAAATGACGGAAAGGAGGGACTAAACGTCATATTCATCTGATTAGGAATCTTCCTAATGACCTGCTGAGATCTTTTAAATGGCAATGTAAAGAGATGTCAAATTATTGGAAGCATTTGTGGGGAGGAGAAGGGGGGGTGGCATACAATGTACAAAAAATGTGCAATCTGTAGATGTAATGACTAGTATTTGTCTTAATCGCCCTTCTGCTTTGTGTTTATATTTTTTTTCGAGCAGGCCGTGGAAACAGTGTAGAAGAAAGTACAGCACGGGCTCTGAGACTGAATTGTACCCTAAAGAACCAATACAGCCCTATAAGCTGATAGAAAGTGAGATTCAATCCCTCCATCCAAGTATACGGCAGGTATGGGCTTCACACGGATATACTCTCCTGGCTTGTAAATTTGTCCTAACCTAGAGCTGAGAGTGATTATGTAATATTCTGAAATTGAATAGATTATTCTTTATGTTGCTTTCAATTTGTTATGTGAAATTCCTTCTGAATGAGTGTCCCTTCTGAAATTTCCAAAGAGGTGATTTTTGCTAGTATTGTGTACAGTATTTATTTGTCACCTAGTCAGAATTGCTACATTTTGCTTTACAAAAATCATTAAAGGGAATTAGACAATATTTCCTTGACATCAAATGGAGAGTAAAGTAATGCTTATTTAGAAAAATATCTTGTTTTCTGTATTGTAGGAGTGGAGAAAATATAAAGTATAAGGGATTGTAAACAGAATGAAAGCAAACAATAATAAAATATACCTTGCACTGAAAGGCTCCAGTTGAATTATGGATTCTCTGAGGTGACTGGCATAGCACTATTTTCTGAGGGGCTCAGCCCCGAAGAAAATAGTAACTATGCCAGTCACTGAAGAATTCATAATTTCAACTGGTGCCTCAAAAAGCGTGTATGGTACTGTATATGATTTATATCCTACAAGAGTAAGCCTCTAGATAGATACAAAATAAAAACTAAATGTAGAATCAGAGTAAACCTACATACACTGAGGGGCTCATCATGCACAAACATTATCGCGATACATTTTCGAGATATTGATAGCTTCGAAATATCGAGAATAACAAAAAAGTAATGTTAAAATATCGGTATATATAGCGAAAAATATACGAAGGTCTGACATCACGCGATATCCATTTTTTCTTCATGGTGAAAGTATTTTATGTCACGTGAGACATTCCTGGCCAATTCTTACACAAGAATTTTATGATGTAGGATATAAAAGAAAATGAAATAAACTGTTTTGTGAAAAGGAAAGAAAATAACATAACAGCCAGGCAAATCTTTATCTGAACAGTATATTTTGTGTGGTAGGAATACCTTTTGGGATTATTACCTTCACCAGATTTGGATAACGATATATTTCACTACTTGAATTATTCAAAACTGTAAGTAACATTTGTTATATAAAAAAAGGAAATATGTGAAATTTTTCATGTCTGTAACTTTAGAATTACTAACATCTGTTAAACACAATGTTAAATCCCCTTCATGCCAACGAATGTATCGCAAAATATGATGAGGAATCTCTTACAACTACTATTCTTTATCATTTTCTGTCATGTTTCAGGAACTTTCTGCGAGTTGTCCAGAGCTAACTGAAGTTGCCCAGTACTACTTTGATGGCAAGGGCAAGTCTTTCAGACCCATGATAGTCCTACTAATGTCCAGAGTATGCAATATGCATAATTCATTACCTCAGAGGTTTGTCATCATTCGGTTTTGTGCTTCACTTTTCATTTCTTGTTTGTGATGATTTCTCAGATCCCTGAATAAAGCCCATGGGGAGAAAAAGAATTCAGTCGTAAATTTTATAAATGGGTGAAACTGCATCCTTGTTTTATTTTATTTATTTTTATTTTTTATTTTATTTCATTTATTTATTTATTTCCATCAATAGTTTAAAAAAATACATACAACTACAAATCAGTACAAAATATAAAATTACAAGATAGAGGAGACAGCAAGAAAAGCAAGGAGCTTTATAAAAAGCTGCTACCTTTGATATATACATAAATAAATACATAAAATTGGCATATTGGATGGATAAAATGTAGATACATGTATAATATGGTCAGTAATATAGGATTTGAAAGAAAATTTAATCTACCAGGGCCCTCTTGCATAAAAAGTTGCGATTAAACGCAACTCAAAAAATTAAACGCAAGTCCAAAATACGCGATCCTGATTGGTTGAAAATCAAGTTGCGTTTAATTTTTAGAGTTGCATTTAATTGCAACTTTTTATGCAAGAGGGCCCAGGACAAACCCTACACAGACAATGTATGATGCCAGACAAAGGGCCTAATATTGTTCGAGTAAATATGACTTACAATTGCGTTTGAGTGAGTTTAAAGATGGACTTAACTTTATATCTGGGTGCAATTCATTCCAGATCTTGGAACCTCTTTAAAATACACTTACTAAACCAACATTTGTTCTATTTAGAGACAAATGATAATCTGAAGAACTTAGAGTAAAATAAGAATGGAACTGGTTATTGGATTGAAAATGTTTGGCAATCGCCAATGGAATACGGTCATTATGAAGTAAGAACATAAATATTACAATATTGAATTTATTCAAATCAAACACCTTCAACAGACCTAATTCAGCAAAAATAGGAGAGGTGTTGGCAAGATAATGAGCATAATAAATGATTCTTACGGCCCTTTTTTGAAGTCGAAATAAACGTTGCATAGAGTAATTCGTTGAATTGGCCCAAACTATATTGCAATAGAGTAAATGGGGTGTTATAATGGCATTATAAATCATGCGCAGTATATTTGGGGGGAAATGCTTCAATTTATACAAAATGCCAGTACATTTGGAAATTTTATTGCACAAGATATCAATGTGTTTATGCCACAGCAATTTCGAATCAAAGTGGTGATGGTAAATGGTGTTTTGTAAGATTCCATGAAATCTGTGGAAATACAGACATTGTAACTCCACTACTACTCTGTTCATGAGGGAATTGTCAGCTAAAGAACATGTATACTTCTAGTGGACTACATGTACCGTGGAGGTAGTATATCCATGGTACTACTCAACATAACTTTTGTCACTATAGACACAGTTTGTAATTATACATCAAAACTTGATAAATCATTTGTATCAGTTGTATTGCTGCTACCGTTAGGATTCAGATACTGCATAAACATCAAGCTGCATCCTAGAGATCCAGTTTAATTTCATCTCATCTGTTATTGAAAATAAAAAATGTAATATTTGCAATATAAGTTTTCAAATCAGTAACAAAATATTTACAAAATGATGACGGTTGGATGACCCAAGAAGACAGAGCTTGTGAGTTTGAGTTCTCTTTATTAACAGATATAAAAGTATGGTACTTGCGTGTACCTTTGTATAAAACCACGCCCATTTCCACAAACATTCTGTAAACCAGTCATGCTCAAAATTTTCAGAAGAGGAATTAAGAAAGGAAGGAAGAGAGGAAGGAACTTACAAGGTTTTGTATATGGTATTGCACACATTTTTTATCATTTGTTAATTACATGAGAGGAAAAGGCATTGCAACAGAGTGTTTTGAAAGTACACTGCCTTCCAAAAGTTTGGGTACACCTGGGGGGTGATTCACTAACTGGGATCGATATCATTCCTAAAATCAATTTTCGGGATTGATTTCATTCCCAGCTTAAAATTGATTCCACCTTACTGATTCACTAAATCGCTTTTAGGATGGAATCAATTTTATCATGAATATATATGAGCGCAAATGAATATTTACGAGCGCACTCATTCCAACCAATCAACGTACTCAAATTTCAGTCACCGCCCCTCAGTCACCCGACCTAATTCTCTACTTAGCGCGTAGCTAGTGCGCGTTACCTAGCTACTGCATTAATTGCGCGCACGCATCGACTGGACATACACAGGGCTAGGGCCTATGGCTAGGGCAATGGGTGTGCAGGCAGGCACAGCGTAGCCGCGCCCAGGTTGGGGCGCGGGCGGGCATGCAGTGGAGTGACCGTTTGTGATTGTTAGGAGCGATCCGGATCACTCCCAACCTTAAAATCAATTCAGAGGCTGGAATCAATCCCAAATACCTTAGTGAATCAGTCACTAAAAGCGATATCGCTCTTAGGATGGATATTGTTCCTAAAATTGATTTTTTCTTATTTGGGATTAATTTTAGCTGTTAGTGAATCACCCCCCAGTATTCGGAACTGATTTTTCACAATCACCCACATTTCATTATCATCAGATTTACATCACTGTAACAATTTGGTATCAAACTGAAGAGTAGACATCAGCCTTCAAGTTGTCGCCAGTTTTACATATGAAAAGCATTTCAGGAGGCAGTCATGTGTTAAAAAGGCAACCTACTGTCCAAAAATATGATTTCCAGTGGAAAATATGAGGTTATTGGTTTGGTCAGATGTGCCAGCGTTTTTGCCCTTTCAGCATTCTACAAAATCTGACCCTTGTTTGTACTGATGAGTATTATAAATTTATTGACTGATTTACAATAATCATTCCTTTACTCATGCTGAAAACTAATATTTTCATCTAAGAAACACGTCAATATTTTGGGATCACCAAAATTCCTTTTTTTTTTTCTTTTTTTTTTCTTATGGCAAATCATATTTTATTGTTTATTCTTAGCATTTGTGTTACACTTACATGGAAAATAATGCCTAAATGAATGTATATCATGAGATGCGCATTTCTTTATTTTTCAGAATTTTATTTCAGCTTGTTTTGAATCAGAGAGATTTCTCATCAGAGAACCAGCCCCTGGTAGCGACCACAGCATGGCACATCCTGGGCATCCAGCTGGTCAAATTGTGGAAGTAGCAGTAAAAGCAGTCACTTGAAATGTCTTTCCATGCCTTCTGAAGAATTTCCAGCAGATAGGCTCACTTGTTGGGCATTTTTTTCAGACCTTCCTGTCCAGCTCTTTCCATAGCATGATTTTCAGTACCCCTTTCTCTCCTGTTTTCTAAAGGTAGTTTTTACATAGCCTTGAGGAATGTTTGGGGTCATTTTTCTGCTGGAAAACTGACTTGTGGAAGTAGTTGTCGAGGTAGACACTGGAAATGTATTCCAATGCATTCTGAAGATGAAGCTCACTTGTTTCATATTTTTCTTAGACCTTCCTGTCCTGCTCTTCCCATATCAGTTCTATCAGATTCAGATCTGGGGACTGGGGCAACAAATAGATGATTTTCAGGACCGCTTTTTTCTTTTCTTTTTTTCTCCAGGTAGTTTTAGCACAGCTGAAGGAATGATTTGGGCCATTGTCTTGCTGGAAGACAACTTTTTCATTTCCAGAAGGCATAGAAAGACATTTCCAGTGACTACCTGGACAACTTGACCAGCCAGATCTGCCGTGATGTGATCTCTGCCAGGGGCGGGTTCTTAATTAGATTAGTAGTCTCTAATTCAAAGCATAAAATAAAACTTTGAAAAATAAATATATGAGCATCTCATGACATGCCATTATTCATTTAGTCATTATTTTCCTTGTAAGGGTATACACAAATCCAAAGCATATTATTTCGCATGAAAAATTTTTTTTAAACTTTGTGATGATGCCCAAAATGTTGATGGGTTTGTTGTCCCCGCCGAACGAAGTTCGCGAGGGGACTATGAAACGGGCTCCGTTCGTGTGCGTGTGTCCGTCCGTCCGTCTGTCCGTCCGTCCGTCCGTCCGTCCGTCCGTCTGTCCGTGTGTTAGAAAATGCTACTTCTCTGTCATTTCTTGGCCGATTTTGATTCTGATTGTTTTATCTGATAGGGCTGGGTGGGGGCTTCCAAACTTCTACACAGAATTTTGAAATTCATTAATTATGCAAATTTATGCAAATTTATTCAAAATTGACGAAAAATGCTACTTCTCCTCTATTTCACATCGGATTTTGATTCCGATTGTTTTATCTGATAGGGCTGGGTGGGGGCTTCCAAACTTCTACACAGAATTTTGAAATTCATTATTCATGCAAATTTATGCAAATTTATTCAAAATGGCTGAAGGTTCATAATGTTTTCATGTTTTATATTTGTATACATGCATTGTTGGTATTCTCTTCTTTTGCATGCAGTAACATTATTATTTTATTCACTAATAAAAGTTTTTCACTGAAGTTTTAAGGTTCAGGCTAGTTAATTTCCACAGATCTGCACTTCCGGCGGGGACATTTATTACGCATTGCGTAATTTACTCATTCACTTGTTTTTTTTTTATATGAAAATACTAGTTTTCTGCATGAGTATAGGAATGCTTATTGTATATCAGTCAACAAGTTTTTGATATCTTCAGTACAAATAAGGGTCAGATTTTGTAGCATGCCGAAAGGGCAAAAATGTTGGCTGAACTGACCAAATCAGTGACCTTCTAATTGCACTGGAAATGATATTTTTAGGGGGTAGGTGCCTTTTTAATGCATGACTGCCTCCTAAAACACTTTACATGATGTAAAACTGGTGTCAACTTGAAGGCTGATGTCTACACTTCAGTGTGATACCAAATTGTTACAGGGCCACCAATCTGATGATAAATGAACTATGGGTGATTGTGAGAAATCACGTCTTATTATAGGTGTAGTACCCAAACTTTTGGAGGGCAGTGTACATGTAGAAAGCATGGTGCTGGCGTCAGTGTTGTTGTCAAATGCATTCTAATGTTGGATGAAATAATATGAATTTTGTACAGTGGCAGTACACACTTTGGGTTGTGAAATTAACAGCACATACAAGTGTTTTAAGACTGTGCATTTGAGTCCAAAGTGAACATGTTAGTAAATGTGATTGGTAAATTTGTAATAAACTAGAATTTTATTGATCATAAAGATAAGAGTACCAAAAGTTACAAGATGGTTCAGAGGCAGAGTTTTCAATATAAGGAACAGTGGGCCATTGGGCGTAAATGCGTAATGTGATTTGATTGGGTCGTCAATCCAATTGCTCTCAAGATGACCCCATGCAGCACTGTTGTAGATTAAGTGGGGCAATATGATGCTTTTATACATTGCAATAAGTATGTTCTGCATTTGAAAAATATTTCAGTCATAATAATATGCCAATACTTCTGGAATAACTTGTACAAATTCCAGTGATATAAGATTTCCAGGATAGAAACTTATTCATATCAAAAAATTTGGTGTTCAAGGCTTTTTTCTGCTGGTTTCATGGAATGATCTTCAAATGGGAATCGTATCTTATAAAATTTTGGAATTTTGTTAATGAAAATTTCATGTTTTCATCTTCATACACTTTGATCCCATCCATATTCTCAAAATTTTCTCTGAAATTAAAAGAATTCTTGCTTTCATTAATAAATAAATTCTTTTTTTTTGTATTTGGTCATAACCTAATTCTCCCAGGATAACAGATTTTTAGAAGAAGATTGCAATGATTACAAAGATGATTCACACTGCCAGTCTCATGTGTGATGATGTTAAGCTGGACATAAACTTCAAATTTTTTATCATATTTTTTCTTCCAGGATAACTGAGTCTCAGAAAAAGATTGCAATGATTACTGATTCACACTGCCAGTCTGATGCATGATGATGTGATTCATAATGATGTTAAACTGGACATAACTTCAAACATTTAAAATATATGTATTATTTTTCCCTAGAATGTTGAAGTCTCGGAAGAAGATTGCAGTGGTAACAGAGATGGTTCACACTGCCAGTCTGATGCATGATGATGTTAAACTGGACATAATTAGTCAAAATGTTAAAAATATTCCCTCTCCCTTCCCCGTCTAGGATAACTGAATCTCAGAAGAAGATAGCGATGATAACAGAGATGATTCACACTGCCAGTCTGATGCATGATGATGTGATTGATGCAGCAGATACCAGGAGAGGAAAGGCATCCATCAATGAGCTGTTCGGCCAAAGAAAAGTATGATAGTTCTCAATCATTTCTATATTGTGTTGATAACTCTTCTCTTTCACAATTTATGTCAGTATGGATGAAGCTCAACTTTAAAGGTGGCATAAACTTTAATTCCTGCTGCATGATTCTGTGTAGGCATTGTTGTCAAACAGGGAGCTCTTGAATCTCATATTAGAGGTCTTGAGTTCGATCATTGCTCGTTGCTTACATCCTTTGCCAAGTGTTTTACCCTCATTTTTTGTCTTAACCAAGGTGTATCAAATGGGTACCTGGGAATTTGAGGGATCGACAGTAGCTTTCCTATTGATCAGGTGATATGCCTTTGTCAAGAACAGGCCTAAAATGCTACTGAAAAGTGACTTAAACATTGATTTAAATCATACAAAAGTGTGTTGGTGGGTATTGGGTTCTAAAGCAACAATATCCTTGTTGGATGAAAATAAGAGTAAGACTGTATCATGTTGTACGTAGCCACGGCTATCGATGCAAGACTGACAAGCTCCTCTCTTCATTTGCCATTGCAAATCATCTCTCTCTGTTAAGAACTTGCAAAGTTGTGGAACAGTCATCTTCTAAAAAAATCTTCTTACTCAGAACCGTCCGCTATGATAAAATGATAAAAAATATCTGCAAAACTTAATGAATACTTTGTGTAACTGAAGTAAGGTGACCATCGTGCATAGATGGAATGTACTATAAGCGAAAAGACCGAAGTGGACAGCACAACCGAAAGCTGGACCCACTGCTCCCGCATCGTGCGTCAACCATTCAAAAGCAATCATTTGTTGACGCCCTCTAGCAGCAACATAGTTTAATTTATTGTTGATACCTCAAATTCAGACCATATTATATTATTATTATAAATTCAAACTCCCTTGATTATTCATGTAAGTCATTTTCCTCTGCTTGAAAAAATAAACAAACTTCAAAATCACAAAATTTTCATGAATGGAAATTTCTTTTTTCCTTAAAGTGATTTGGTAACTTTGTAGAATCTTGATAAAATCTGAGCTGCCTGGCCTTACATGCTATCAGTGTATGTAATATGGTGTAAAAATGAAGCCCAGGAAAAAAAAAAGCATTTCAAAATCATCATGTGCTTCACAAAAGTAAACATATGCAAGTGACCGGAAATGCCAGACTCATTTTCCCCCATAGACTCAGTGTTAGACTAAAGCATATGGCCATACGCTTTCGTATAAATGGGAGTATTCAGTCATAGATATCTTAATAATAGCATTATATATTTGAAAACCTTTCTATGCCTGGCTATTTATTCATCCTTCTGAACATCATTATACAAGACAGATATCAAAATTCAACAATTTATTAAATCAAGCTTCCACAAAGTTACCAAATCCCTTTAACAGAAACTAGAATATAAAATCTGTGTTAAATTTGTAAGCATGAATTGTTTACTCGTCTTGATGTAAACTGAAAACAGCAAGCATTGGACAATAGTAATTTGAATTATTCAATATTGTTCTTTCTTTCTTTGTTCAGTCTATTCTTGCAGGTGATTTTGTGCTTTCCATTTCATCTCAAGCCCTTGCCAGGATAGGTGATCCAGATGTTGTTATAGTTCTGTCAACTGTCATAGAAGATCTAGTCAAAGGTATAAGATAAAGCAAAAAAGAACCACATTTCAGTCGATGTATATGAGTGTGATGTTAATCTCGTCAGGGCTCTGAAGAGTTGCAGTTGACTTTCACTGTGTTGAGATTTATATCAATTGCAACACTTGACATAGGGGAGATAGGAGATTGTGATTTTGTGAATGACTGAAGGACTTACTGTCAATTTGGATCGATCTCAACACTTAAACAAGAAGAGGCCCAGATGTATGACAATTTACAGATGGAAGAAACCTTGCTTGTCGTATTTAGTAGACATGAATCAAATTAATAGGATCCTTATAAAACAAAAATAAGTTATTTGGAAGTGTGATATGCCCAAAATTCACTGATGAACACATACATAAACAAGCTTTCTATATTTCTGACTTATGTAAATCTAGGTCCAGCTGAATAAAACATGGAATTGAAAGTATTTTTTACCAGATGCGAGACAGATCGACGCCTTTCTTTCTACCAGTATTGCAAAATGAATCATAGTTCTTTGTAACATACATTTTGAGAATTTGGTACATGAATATTGATTTATTTTCCAGTTTGAAAGGTCAATCAAGATGAAACTGTAGTTATTTTATGATATTGGTTTGCCCCCTTTTCAGGTGAATTCATGCAGCTTGGGTCTAAAGATGATGAAAATGAGAGATTTTCCCACTACCTCATGAAGACTTACAAGAAGACTGCCAGCCTAATGGCCCATAGTTGTAAAGCAGTAAGTAAAAAATAGAGGTGACGCTATCACGTCTGTCATGTTTAACGTGGGGAAAACTTGGACTTGGGTCAAATTTCCTTAAGTTTGTTAAGCTCAATTTTAAACCGAGCTTAAACTCAGGGTCGGGTGTAAATCTTATTAGAATGCGGGCAAAAGTCATTATCTGTTGTCACAGATTTCTATAAGATTTTATGAATGTTTATGAATGGGTAAGGAGGTGAAAATTTGAGTTGATGTAGATAACAGGAAAGATTAGAAGGTATAGACGTAAGGAGTCAAGATGTGCAGAATTAAATTGATATAATAAGAACTCTATGTAGATTCGCAAACATTCACATAGTCGTCAAGTTCACTCAATATTGCGAAGAAAATTGCTTGTTTCTTGAGAAAAATACTTGATGAAACTTGTTGACGGCTTTACAGTCTGGTTTATAATGTAAGTCTTACAGTATCTCATATTTTACTTTGATTTCTTTTCTTGATTCAGGTAGCGATGTTAGCAGACTCCAGCCATGACGTATGTGAGATTGCGTACCAGTACGGGCGTAACATAGGCATGGCATTCCAACTTGTTGATGATATCTTAGATTTTGTATCCTGTGATGACACAATGGGCAAACCTACCTCTGCTGATCTTAAACTGGGACTCGCTACAGCTCCTGTGCTCTTTGCTGCTGAGAAGGTCTGCATCGAAATCTAATTTCGTCTTCTTATTTTGATTGAAGCAGCAAAAAGTCAAGCTTATATTCTTAATACAAATTTTAAATTTTGGTCCCAGAATATAATTTCTCATGACTTGAACCAACTTATTTTTATAGTAATATGTTTTTGCTGTATACATTAATACAGGGTAAATAGTTTTCTGTAAAAATCATGAAAATATTTTTTTCGTATAAAATATACATAAAGAATGAATGATTATGAAAATGTAATATTTTGAAAACAATATTTTGGTGTGCATGAAATAATTGTAGAGTTGTAGAGGTTTTATACATGCAAAAACATATTACTATAAATAAAACTTGGTTCAAGTTATGTGACTTTTTGAGAATTTTTAATATCATTATAAACAAAATAATTTGTGAGTTGTGAGCCAATGAGGTCACAAATTCATGACTGAGTTCAGTGAGTTGCCAATTTGTGTAGTGATCTTCATTGTTTTCCCTTGTATGTCATGCCACTACAAAATTTATAACTTTCTTATTAGTTGTCAGATTTTCCTCAAACTTTTTATGATCTGTAGGTCTGATTTTTCTGCTTCAATTAAACCCAAGTAATTTTTGGACTGGACTTCCCCTTTTAAGTATCCAACAATGATTGAGTTCATGTGTTAAAAAATATATTTCTGTAATACATGACTTGTATAGATTGATATTATGTACACCAATGCTATGTCAGGCTAGTTTTTGACAATTGTAAGTATTGCTAAGTGCAACCTATCATTTCTGTGATTGTTTCTCTTCATTCTCAGTATCCTGAGCTAAATGACATGATCATGAGGAGATTCAGCCAAGAAGGGGATGTAGAGATGGCAAGAAAAGCTGTAGCAAATGTAAGTATCATGGCAAGATCATTTTACTATCCTGTTTATTAGGTATCTGCCAGTTCTATTCTCTCTTCAGTAGTGTTTCTTATAATGAGTGGAATCAGAAGATTTGAAAAGAGATACATAAATACATGTATGTAGGAAAACTAATGTTGTGTACAACACAGCATTTTTTCACATCTTGGTTTAATGATCCATCATAGAAAATTAAAATTGAAGCCTTTAGATAAATGGATATGTAGCTATTTACCAACTTAAATGCATTATATTCATTTGCAGCTTAAAAGGACTAGATGCATGACTACACTTCCAAATAGTAATCACCCTTTAATAAGTTAATTTTACAGAAGCTCCACATCACTAATATACACAAGTCATCAGTGACTTTTTGAAGACATACCATCGTGTGCCCAGCAGAAGGGCAAAAACACAAACTCTGATCAAATTTATTGTTTAAAACAATAAACAATATTTAGTTTTATAATAAAAGTAAGACAGAGAAATTGTATCCTATCCCTACTAGCAATTCATATGATATATGGAATCATATGTGTTGTGTAGATTTTGTCAAAGAAAGGTCAAAATCTTAAAATGTGTATTTCTAGAAATGTGCAAACACTAGCCATGTATCCACTTGCGCCCTTCTTCCATTAACAGAACAGTATTTTCACATGTAAAAGATACTGCCCCTTTATGGCTACCCGTGACTTAGATTTGCAAGTCCAGATGAAGACTTCACTGCACTCCAGCGAGCCTCATCCTACTTTCAAACGCTCAGTTAATCAAGCAGAAAACTGAAACTTAATTACTTTCTAATTCATGCATATCAGGGATGGACAGTCCAAATAGCTTAATGTGGCATGTCATCCACTTTTATTCATAGGAAAACTCAGAATGAATCAGCGATGAGGAGTTTGAACACTACATAATTACCCCTTTTCTATAGTGCGTCCCAGAAAAAACGAAACCCTAAAACAAAGGGTTATTGTGACCACACTGTGTGCTGTATGATAATACTGATCTATTTTCCAAAAACTAGAAGTATTATGCTTTTAAATGATACTTTGATGGCATCCATCTGCACATGCTTTACCGAGCAGCAGCAGTTTGAAAATGACATGTAAAAACTCAGTTGTGCCAGATTTGGGTAAAATCGTGAAAACATATGTGAATCACATGCGAACATGACACAAGGGAAATATCAGCTTTAAGAAATATGATACATGGAATTCCCTCGTCTGATGACATGTATTCAATCAGAAATCCATAAAACACGGGTCAATACCAATTTCCAGTGGTGGCAGGGGTGTACGCCCCCAAGTTTCCTAAATCAATAAATATCCCTCAAAAGATGAAAAAGTGCCCGTCCGGAGGTGGGAAATTGCCATAAGCTTGATATTTTTTCTGCCTTATGTACCCTTCAGCCTTGTATTTCCTTTTGATGTTTTTTTTTTTTAAATTGCAGTTATTCAAATTTCAGAAAATCACTTATTTTGATTGCAGGTACCATTTATATACAAAACATGCCCTTTCTTTACCCCCAACATCGACAAAACATTGACCATCCTTTATTTTATGATGAGGGCATTATCCTTACCCTCGTTATTGAAAGAAACAAATGAAAACAGTCTTCTTGCAGGGTAAGGATAATGCCCTCATCATGTTACATTTGGGTCATGTTCGCATGTGATCCTAACGTTTTCACGGTTTTACCCAAATCTGGCACAAGTTAGTTTTTACATGTCATTTTCAAAATGTTGCTGCTCGGTAAAGCATGTACGGATGGATGCCATCAATGTATCATTTAAAGGCATAATACCTTTAGTTTATGGAAAATAAATAATTATTGTCATACAGCACATAGTGTGGTCACAATAACCCTTTGATTTAGGGTTTCGTTTTTTCTGCGACGCACTGTATAACACTTTTACTCAAAGTTCAGTACATTTTGTTGAACTGGAAGAGATACAATGAAAGGAAAAGTGTAAGGACTTGGTCAGAAATGGGACTTGGTCAGAAATGGGATTCCAAACACTTTGAGTTGATTTCCTGCAAAGTATCAATTACATGTAGAATTAGCTGCTGCAAAAGTGTTGACCTGGCATATGTTGTGTGTTTATTTAAGTTATAGATCCCATTGACCAAATGTACATGATTGACCTACATTGTAAAGAAGACAAAAATTGAACTTTGTCTTCATTTCTGTGGAGTGAAACCATTCGAAATGTGTTCTATTATTACTCTAAGAAGAAAAAAATTAATGTATATTTTGTGACATCTGTTGTGGTTTGACTGGTTTGTGTGAAAGGCTTTGTTTGTTTGATTTTAATTATTTGCATTGTCATTGTTTCATCATCATTCTGTCGGACAAAATCATTCGAAGGCTGTCAACTCATCTCTTTAACAAATAAAAAAGTTATATATCTTGTGACATTTAGGGATACTTACCCAGGAATACAAACTTTGTGGGTATGGTCATTTTCACCATTTGGACTGTCATTTTGAGGTAACACTTGTCACCCTAACAGAACCTAGATTAAGTTTGATGTCTATTAACCGCTTTCAGGCAAAAACAGAATATCACTGAATTTTGTCAATCTGTCTATTTTAGTGTCTTTATCCATTTTTAACCCATTGCCTATGGGAACCGGGTCATCCATGTATTAAGCCTATGGGTATTAGATAATTCAGTAGGCAACAGGTTAACCTTGAATCTGTGTTTTTCCCCTGAACATATTTTCCTCTCCCTCTTCTTGTGCACCATTCTGATTTCTTCACTCTTTCCATTGGTAGGTTTTTTCTAAAGTGTTGTTTTCTCTTTTCTCCCTCTTTAGACTGACAGTATACAACAGTCGCGATTCTTGGCAGAGCAGCATAGCAGAGAGGCTGTAAGGCAGATTGGGAAGTTAACAAGCTGTGCGGAGAGACAAGCACTTATCTACTTAACTCAGGAAGTCTTATCCAGGCATAAATAGTGTGGTTCTTCTATTCACCTTGTGTTTACAGTCAGCATCATAAGAGGCTACCCTTGGATAAGTGTCCTTTATATACAGGTAGTCATTCTGCAAAGGTTTTATCCTGGTGAACATTCCCAAGCAATCTGACACTGGTCTCAAAATGCAACAACCACCTGAATAAGTTTCTTTTCATATTTGAAAATAAAAATTGTCTCAAGAGAAAGATTAGATTTCATCTAAGATCCTGAAGAAATTTCCCAGTAATCTTTTTTTAGAAGAAAAGAAAAAAAAAAGAGGCAGAGCCAGAGATCACATGAGTCATTTTGTTTGGGATGTTGCCAATGAACTATGCATAATTCTACTTCTGTGAAGTGGGAAAGGTGGCTGTCCTAATCTATACATGTGGCCACTGCGATAAGTTTTATTCTATTTAATAGATGGCCAGCTATATCCATCTGCTTTGTTACCTCATTTTGTATCAGTGGTCGTAGTAACAAAAAGGCTGAGGATACTCTTTTGTATGAAATAGAATAGAATGTTAGACATGTATGATCAAACTTCCTTCTAGGCAATTGCCACCTATTCCATGTAATCTTAGTGCTTGCATGTAACCAGAAGTTACAGAAGAGTGGTAGAAAGTGGTAGGAGAGTGGTAGCAAGAGCCTGATTTTAAAAATCAGCTAATGATCTGGTGAGCTTCTCTTTATGAAAGAATGGGTAACTTATTAAACAGTCCAGGACAGAATATTTGAAATTGTCGGTATGTGTGAAGGGAGAGTGTACTTCAGGTCTGTTTCAGGTAAATCTAAAGCTAGCAATTATACTACCTGTTGCAATACATGGATGTCCTCAGTGACAGGACATTTTAGATGTTGGATTACCTAGCTTTACAATCTTAGTCATACTACCCAGTGAAATCAAGATTGATCTGGAGCATTGCCAAGACAGAGCCCTCTATAGGCTGAGGAAGTCACACTTCACTGATCTTAACTCTGCATTGTGCTCTGAACCCTAGATTGGGGCGTTGTTTGTGCACAAAAGAATGATGAACATCATTACCTCTTCCGTATGTTATGCAATGACAACTTCATCATTAACCTATTCATAGTGAGAAATGTGGACGGTGTGATTCGACTGACAAAAAAAGTTGTTAGCCAAATTTAATTATTCGACAGTCGATTTTGAGGTGCTCTACTTACTTTCAAATCTATACCCTTGTGAGAATACCTCAGAAATGTCATCAAAATGCAATTTGTATCTTTGTCCATGAGTATGTGTGATAAAATTAGACTGATCTGCTTGTATGATTAATGAATGATTGATTTTGTGTTAATGATGAGTGCAAATAGGTTCATAGTTATATGTGAGGCAATCTGAAATTTTAATTTTTGTTCCTTTTGTGTTTGTGATGCTTGGAGCTACATGTGCATGTATTCATGTGCTCAAAATTGGAAACATTGTTTGTTTTGTTTGTTTTTAGGTTCCAGCTTTTAATTAATGTGTTGAGCTACATGTGCTCTGATACATTACCGTAGTGTGTGATGCTGTCATTGAGAAACATGGGTGGTGTTTGTATGTGTGTGTGTGGGGGGGGGGGTGCTGGACACACACCTGCCTAACAAGAGTAAACCAATTTCCAAAAGTTTTTTTTTTGATAATCTAAAAATGAAAATTATCTTAATCTTTCATAATTTTCATGAAAAACCTATGGTGTGAAATTATTTATCATGTGCCGTTACCATCCTTCCCTTTTCACACTTACACAAATGTCAGGTCATTAAAGTAACTAATTATCAATCAGATGCAAGATGATTTTTTTCTCTCAATTAATGAGAATTATAAAACAGGTTCAAGAATGTAGCCATCCTGATTGGTCAAATAACACCATGTGACCGTGCAAAAAAAAAGTACTAACGCACGGCGAGGGGACTAACGCACGGCTAATCCGGATCAAACACTAAGATTGTAAGAAAACACTAAGATTGTAGTCCCGTTTTATAAAACTATTAATACATGGTTGTGAGTTCGTGCGTTAGTGCGATCCAGCAACACGCAGGTTTTTATTGTGGTGTCTAACACACTTGGCTACGCCTCGTGCGTTAGTACACCACGATAAAAACCTTTATGTTGTCAGATCGCACTAACGCACTCCCAACCATGTATTAGTAGTATAATAACTTATTTTAGAACTCCAAGTGTATTCATATTTCAAGTGATATATTACGAACTCCTTTGCCAGCCTAACATTGAAGAAGCTACATGTATGTGTATTTAATTCTTGTAAAACTGGATAGCCCAAATAAACATTCATCTCATAAAACAGATGTACATGTACTATTTTTCTACCAAAGAGGATGTTATACTTGATGATGTTAGTATTATAAGTGCAAGTAATTTTATAGTGTAGTGAGATATGGTACACTAGATAGGTAACTGAATACGAATTGCTGAGAGTCACATGTCCTCATAGATTAAAGAAGTTTGAAATAGGAGAATGTTGATTTAGTACAGTCCAAGTGTAATGCAATCCATGTTCCGGAAACGTTATCTTGAGTACCGGTCAGTGAGGCAGTCGCAGGGACAGAAGACAAATCTATTAGTATTTTGTGATCATATGTACAGCAAAAGGGTAACCAGATGATTAAACTCATGATGCAGCAATGGATGAATAAATGTGTAAACATTCTGCTTAGCCAAAGAGAGGAGCGTATGCTTTATGATTAAGGATCGAGACTGGATTGGTGAGAAAAGTTTGTTGCCAATAGATATAGCGAGGTACTCGCATGACTGTAATTTGCGTCCATGGTCCATTTGTAGTGAAAAGATGGTGCTCCTGGAGCCAGGGTCTTGTTTGGGCAAGTCCGAGGTATGTCCCATTATGAAATGGAGATTATAAATTGACATAAAATATAATCGTACATATATTTGATATTTTAAACACTAGTAGGGCTGTCAGCTTGATATAGTCATCAAATATATTAAAATCCTAGATGAGGTCACTATGGTACGAAATAGCTTGAACTTGGCAGTTTATTAGTTTCAATCTTGTTTATGGATACCTGACTTTCTCTGACATGAATCCTGCCAGAACTAAACAGAAATCAACTATACCTTGAAATAGTGGTGTGTTTTTGTTTTCAAAATTCAAACCATACAAAAGTGCTAAATGGTTTATTTAAGATAGTTTGATATGCAAGAATATGGGTATCAAAGTCATGCTGATGGGTCTAATTTTGAAAATGTAAAACGTTTAATCTGTTAGACGAATTGATGATATACATGTAATTAGATTGTGTGTACAGTTGAAACATAGTGATGTGCCGTGTTGGTGTAATGGGCAAGTCCATGATACATGTACAGTATGTCCCATATGTTTACCAAGTATTATGAAATTGTGAACAAAATTGACATTCAAATATATCAGTTTATTTGATAATTTGTCTGATTCTAGCGTGAGGAGGGCTATCAGCATGATACAGTCATCAAAATTTACTGGTATATTAAAATCTTAGATGTAGTCGGGACTTGCCCCAGTATATGAAGTCATTGTGAGAGATTGTGATTTCTATTACAGTGCAATGTACAGGTTTAAATGAGTTACAGTATGTCCAGTTAATGAGAGAGAGAGAGTGATTTAGCAATAAAAGTTGCTACTTAATTCCCTACAGGGAATGGAAATGATACTCTTGAGATCGATTCTATGATCTTCTATAATTCTAAATATAGTTTATGCACATGTGTTGCCTTGATCTGTGAATTTTAGATAAACTGAATGAAATAAAATCAGATATTTTAAATATCTTTCAAAAAGTGCTTGTGGCATGTGTGTTTCCTTTTCTTGTTGATGGTGCGATTTTAAAGTATGGTAACGTTGCATTGTTCTGAAAGTTTTACTCTGAATGGAGGATAAGTGATAAATATGATGAAGCTTGTGTGACAGAGAAATGTACATGAACTCGGGTCCAGAGTTCATGCTGAGGAGAGGAGAAGAGAAGACACCTGAAGAACGCAATACAGGTCAGAAAAGTTGACTGCTGATGAAAAAAGCGTCAGTTTTACATAAAGTTGGAAACAATAACGTTGTCCGTTACTGTATTATAAGTACTAAATGTAATAAGTGTAGATTAAAAGATAACATAAAAAGAAACAATTACATTTATAGACAAAGAGAGAAAGGAGAAGGCGATATGAAATAATATTTCAAAATACAATTCAAGTACCAAGTATATAAAGGAAACGCCGGATTGAAAGAGTATGTATGGAAAAGAAGAAGAAGAAGCACTAAGTTTTGGGACTAGAGAAAAAAGAGAAAGTAATAACATGTACAACCAAGTCGCATAGAGGTGGGGGAGGGTTGGAAGACAATTAAGTTCTGGGGCAACAGTGAGAGAGACGGAGGCAGACAGACAGACAGAAAAAGACAGAGAGGGAAGTAAATCCGAATAGTTAGAAAAGTCACGCAGAATTAGGGAAAGGAGGGCGAAGGAGAAATGAGATTGGTAAAAAAAAAAAAAAAAAAATGAAACCCTTGGAGCTAAATACACTCGCATCAAGTTTACCTTACCCCTTGTACAAATGGAGCCGTTCTCGTGTTATGAAAACGCTGATCAAGTCATTTTCTCTTTTCTTTGAAAACTCGTGATATTGTTTTAGAGATCAAATTAAAGTTGGAGAAACGTTGGTGTGATGTACTCAATGTCAATGTCAATGGTAAAATTGCGTATGACCTGAGGCAAGTGTCCATCAAAGAAAATCTCCACTAAATTTTACTTTTGGTAGACTTTTTCTTCTGTAACCCTCGTAGTCTTTTTTTTTAATCGCCTTTCTCTCCTCTCTCTCTCTCTCTCTCTCTCTATCTCTCTATCTCTCTATCTCTCTATCTCTCTATCTCTCTATCTCTCTACTTTTTTTTTAATGTATCGCAGCAAGGCAAACTTTCAGAACTTTAAAAGGGAACGACTGCCCCTATCGAGAAAGTGCTTATCAATTAGGCTATAACACCGCTCCCCCGTCCCCCTCCTTTCAGACAAACCTGGATAAGCCTCTGTAGTGGTCATTTATCTTCTTATTTTTTAATCTACGCGAGTGAGCAAAGCGCATTATGAATGATCCTGATTGCATTGGGAGTAAACTGTCGCCTATATCGAACAATGAAATTATGGGACGGACCTGCACCCTCATTTTCCCCTTCTTCCTTTTCTAAACTTCCATTTTCTTTTATTTTTTTCCATTTGTTTCCTTCTTTTTTTTAAGTGGGCCTATTACTGGAGCCGCCCTGGGCACGTGCCCCCTTGCCCCTCTCAGATTCGCCACTACACTTTTCATAAAAATAACGAAGAAAATTTTTTTCAGGACAGAAAGGATCCTCTTTCCGTTTTTAGTCCACCAGAAACACAAATACCGTGTATGTTTTATCAGCCATAATAGGGGATGCACCAATTACTCCACTTTTCTTGTTTTTTCTGCGTTCAAGAGGTGAAATCGTAAGGAATATTGGAATCAGTTAGACATTGGACGAGTAGGAGATTTTCTCTTATTGACTTTTTACAGACATTTTTCTTCACCCGTGTTTTTTCTGCAGACTGCACGGTATGTGAAAATGGAAGAGAGTATAATTAGAAAGAGCCCCCAGGCTAGATTTACGTGATCAGTCTGGACGTTCAGAAGATGGGCTGGGAAAGCCAGAGAAAAATATTTTCCAACTTTTATTTTCATTTCACCGCATCAAAAATGACATATAGAATTTGAGATTGCTTTGGGTTAAGCTGAATCTGTAAAACAAAATGTAAGAAGAAAAATGTATAAAGTAATATGGTAAAGTGTTCATAAGGTTGTTCAAACGTTGATAACATTCTGTTCAATTGATCTTGAGAGGATTCGAAGTACATGTAGCAATATTCTTATTTATTAATTGTGATATTGTTGCTTAGATGTTCCGTATAATATACCCTACCTCGTGTTTTTTTTCTCTCTCTCTCCTGCCCCTTTCCTCCCCCCCCCCTCTCTCTCTCTCTCTCTCTCTCTCTCTCTCTCTTTGCTCACTCTTCTCTCTCTTTCATAATTTGGATTCTCATTAATTTGTTCACAAACCGGCAACCGACAAAAAGGCGGACATCATTCAGCTTTAAAAGCATTATGCAGCAATAACAAGCACATCAGCGGAAAACGGTATATTGTCACAATAATAACTTTTAATTTCCAACATCATGTTTTATCATCACTATTAGAACAAAAACATATGTCAAACAGCAAACAACTGGTAAATGTATAAACAATAAGTCCTAGTCTGGACAACAATAATTACTGTACAATACATTTTACATCGCTATATCCAGTTCATATACATAGGAACCACCTTTCAGTACTTATATTCCTTGAAAAGTTCATACATGATTCATATTTTCACACCTTTTTAGGTGACAAAACTTTCAGTTGCGTCGAGGCTAAAAAAGAAAAAGATAACAGAAAATACAGACCGTTAGTCACTAAACTATTATTGAAGTACAAAGCCTATGTCACAAATTTTCTTACCCGTTTATTGGCTATGCCAATCATGATTTTCTTTTACCGATTATAAAGTGTTGAGATTCTGATAACTATTGTGCATATCTCGCTTTACGACTTTACGATTTATCAAAATTTACACATGTCAAATTTACACATGTCAAGATCGTTGTGAATTTCAGAATGCTACATCGTCTGTTGTGAACCAGAATTGCGTTTACTCAAGTCATTTTACATAGACGTAACGCCCTTTCGGCGTTACGTCTATTTTACATAGATATACCGACAGATAATTACTAGTATTTCACGGCCGAGATTACAGAGAGGGCCCAACCTTGCACAATATCTCATTATTTTGTGTGATAAAAAAACACACTCGCTTGCCTGCCACATGCATCTGAATAACATAAAGCAATATATAAAATGGTCAAGTACTATCTCGTAATAGTGAAAAAATGGAGACATTGCGTTCTCATAAAAGGCCAAACTTAAGATGTCTTAAATTAAAAGTGATATCAGCAATATAAAAAAAACTTACAAAGCAACGTTGTAGGAGATTTTGGTCATATTTTCTTGAGCATATTTTTCAAGTTACACTTACAAGAATTCATATCTAGCATATGAACGTAATCAAATTGATCGAATAGAAAGCTTGAATTACACTTGATCTGGGTATTTATCATAGTATATGGGCGTTCAGTCGGCCTATTTAAAACAAACCCACTCTACTTTACAGAGATTGAGGGTTGAGAATATAGAAGCAAAATAATTCTAAGTCAAAACAAGACGATTTGACAGAATCTATCCATTTGTGCCCCCCCCCCCCTCCTCCAACGCAGAAATCTTTAAAATGTAACCAAAAATGACCTGAATATGTTTATGGTTCAATATAATGATGAGAACTCGGAAGAGGGCCTTTAAAAGGCTTCATTACCGAAAACATCTCTGAATATTTCATCAGAATTATCCTGCTAACTGATCATCTTGTTCTCAAATTTACAAGTGTTTGTAGTTTACAACAAATAACTTTTCAAAAAGTACTTTAATGGTTCCGATAGTACTACATTGTATATCATAAGTTACGTTCATACGGGACTTGTGGTTTCAAAACTTTAAGTTAGCGAAACTTTAATTAACGAAACAACGACCCAATAACCACGAGGAGGATTCACATGGGCCCGAAACAACGATGCTCGTTGTTCTGAAACTACAAGCCGAGCGATCGTCGTTGTTAACACCGGAAGTAGATACCGATTGTGTGTACAGTACACATACAGTTCCTGTGTTCATAATTCGTGCGAAGGGTATGACCTGGAAGTTTAACATGAACAGAGGGGTCATCGTTAACTACGAGGACCCCCCCCCCCCCCCCCCCCCCCCCCCCCGCTGCTCGTTTTTTCAGCGTTAACCACGAGCTCGCTTGTGGTTCTAGAACTACAAGTAAACTTCAAGTTTCGAAACTACGAGTCCGTTCATATACGGTCTGAAACTACAAGATAACTAAGCTAACTTTAAGTTTTGAAAAGCAAAACTTTAAATTTAGCTCCCATCGTGTGAACCTGACTATAGCAGTAATCGGAATGAAATATTATTATTCATCCCCCTTTAAGTACCATTTATTTGTGTCAGGGCTCGCTAATGACGAGACCGACACTTTGCTTGTCACCGTGCAATTTGAGAATAAGCGACCAAGGACTGACCAAGCATAATTTTCTTCGTGCAACGATTTCTATAAAATCACAATGTTCGGCCTATACTGGCAAATCTGTTACCTACAGAGTGTTGCATATTGATTGAGGGTTCGGGATTTTGACATGATCATTGTCAATTCTGTTTTCCATGATCCAACAAAATATTTCTGACATAACAGACACACAAAAAAGGAGACATGGCCGAGAAGCGTTACGACATCGTGATGATCACTGTTCGGCTGACCCTGATAGTAATACTCTTGGAATATTATGTGTGACCAACAAATAAAAGATGTTAACTTGGTTCTGTATCGTCGTAAACTGGAACCACATCTAGGATTGTATTTTATTTGTGTCTATCTTATTTACTTCTTGCTAGCGTCACTACCAAATATTTTGGGGGATAGAATCCATATAAAACAGGAGTCGCACGCAGTTTCTGTCATACGAAGGACATTATTGTTCGAAAACAATTTCTACTTATATCCATCCATCACAATAAGTTAAACCTTTGTCTTCCTGAACCAAATTTTTTTTTGAATATACAGAATAACCATTTCACCGCTCTCGGTGTTCTGTGAACAAGTTCAATGAATTTTTTAAAAAAGAAAGAAGTAATAAGTAGATTTGAACAAAAACAATAAATCATTTCTTTGAAGAAAACATGAAGCACTCATTCCTAATCTCACTCCTCATAGGTAGTACTGATTAGAGTACAGCATTATAGTTGAAATTATATTTACTTGATGTACTGTTTGGATAGTTTCTGTTGACTATATAATGGCCGATGCCATTATGCTACATGCTATTTTTTTTTTCTGGATTAACAAAATCGCACAAGTTGTAGGTCCATCTTTCGGTCCACTGTCGTTTCAAGAGTCGCTAAGACTTTCATTGCTTGTTTGGCTGCTCATTTCATTGGTAGAACCTCTTCAAAATTGTCATACCACAACCTTCAATCAACACAAACTCGTAGGTCCTTCCACAAAGCTCGCAACTCGCAAGACATTCTCTTCATACCATGCATATGTCTACATTAAACCCTGTGAAGTACTATTATAAAACAAAGAGTCCTGGCCATGATATTCACTGGACATCATGCCTCTCACTAAATGTCCTTACGAATGGGATCTGAGCAACGAGGCTCAGTCGTAATCTTCTTTTATGTCTAATCGATGATGAGGCGGACTATTTGGATCTCCATTATCCGAACCGCCGTAATTACTGGCGTCTGAACCGTTCTCCAAACCGCACGCACTATCCGAACTGTGGTTCGATACTATGCTGCTTGCGTTGGCCAGATTACCCGGAAGTGTATTGTTGAGTCCACTAGAGCTTCCGGGTGGTAACCCCAATTTGACTTCCATGGCTTGCAGTCGTTTCTCGGCCAGTTCGCGTTCCCGGGCTCCTTTGCAGCGTTTCCATTTCATGCGACGGTTCTGGAACCAGACTTTGACCTGCGATGCAAAATAAATGTAGAAAAATAAGGGAAATATGATTTTATAAACATCAGGATAGTGATTTGATGGCAACCGCGGACCTAAACACAGTTTTAAAATATTTTGGGTACAAAGTCTTTGATTTAAAAAAATATATATATTTACTTTCTTCACCACTGCACAAGTTTTACATCAAAGAAGAAAATCGTCTTTTAACAAGATTAGATTATATCAATCAAATAGCTACATTGTTAATGGCCATTCAGTGTAAACCAAAAATTTCCATAACCCTGTGCTTTGTAGGAATTCATAATATAGAACAAATATTCCGGAATTGATAGCATATTTCACAGTTGTTATTCATTCAATGACGCTATTATAATTATGATAAACTGAAGACTAACAAATAATTTCTGCCTATCAAGAAATGAAGCGGGATCTGATCTAAATATTAAATCTATGGTCTAATAATTCTATAAAAACTGAAGAGAACGTGTATATAATGATGCAGAACTTGTATTGACACACAATATCACAGACTGACTGGCTCTGCATTTTGTTTATAGCTAACCCAGATGGCGCTCAACCTCCGTTCTCTCTCCAACCCAGAAACCCAGACAGTGTACTTGAAGCGGAGTGCCGAACCAATCTTTCGAACGCTCTCTCAACCTCAAATAATATATCTGCGTAATGCTTTCAAAAACAAATATCTCGACATGTTTTGACCCACTTTTATATGAATCCATTGCAAGCTCTTTGATCTTTCTGTGCCAGCCGTGTGGAGACAGCTGGAGCAAAATACTACGATATTTTGGATTTGGAAGAATTGTAATAATAATCGGTGCTCAAGATATAATATAACTCCTAAGGCATTTTTAATATGTTATTCCTAATGAAAGGGTTTGATCTTAGCTTCGTGTGTGTCAAGTTATTTGATTTAAATGTTTATGATCATAGCTATATCATAATCGGCGGTGGAACCTCTTGTGCCCTCGCCGAATTACTTAATAATCACATTTTGAGCTATTCAACTCAAAGTTTAAAGATTACAAATTATCGTCACCTAACAATTATCTTTGAGGATAATTTGCAACAAGCATTGTTAAAACTAACATCTTTGCTGACTTAATGTTCACAACTAACACTGTGAAAAGGGGTGATATTGTATGGTGTAAAAGTGGGTCAAATATCTCGCGATACGTGATTTTTTTTTTTTTTTTTTTTTCTAAAGCAGGTATACAGATATTCTCTGAGGTTCGAGCATTGCTCGGAAGACTGCCAGGGCTCCTATCCAGGTACTAAAAGAGGAACAAACATAGAAAGAAGAATGACGAATCCTTAAAGGAACGCCAGCGTCATAACCCCATTCTCTCATCTACCTCGACCTTTCCTTCTTTCTTTGTTCCTCGTCTTAGTTCACATTTTCTACCATCCCTTTCCACTTGTACTGCTATTTTTGGTCTCCTAACATTTCCTAATTCCCTGCCCATCTATTATCATCCTCATCTTGTTTCTATCCATACCATACTCTTTGTATTTCTTTATCCATCACTATTTCTTCCATCCTTATTATTTTCCTCTATAATTCTTCCACCCATTTACCATCTCATCTCCTAATAATAATTATCCTCTTTTTGCTATTCACATTCCCGTTCCTTAAAGTGATTTGGTAACTTTGTAGAAGCTTGATAAAATCTGAGCTGCCTGGCCTTACATGCTATCAGCGTATGTAATATGGTGTAAAAATGTAAAAATGATCATCATTATACAAGACAGATATCAAAATTCAACAATTTATTAAATCAAGCCTCCACAAAGTTACTGAATCCCTTTAATTTATAGGTCCGAAACCCTAATAAACCCTCCTCTTCCTCCTCCTCTTCTAGGTTGGCTACCTTACCACCCCATCCAGGTCTTCAGTCCCCCTCCTCAAGTTCAAATCTTACAGATCCGAACCCCACAAAATCACCGTCATTCTCCTCATCCTCCTTCCACATAGGAATACCCTCCTCCCTCGTGAAACATCTCCAAACCACTCGTTATCCTCTTCGTTCACCCACCTGTCTCTCTGTGAGGTTGAGTGTGACGGCGATCTCGTATCGTCGAAGTCTTGTCAAGTAGTTATGATGGTTGAACTCGTTCTCCAGTTCTCTGATCTGTTCCTTGGTGAATGCTGTCCTTTCCTTGCGGGGCTTGGCTGTTAGGTCCAGCTGCTTGTAGCCTCCCTGCTCCCCAGGTACGTTCCCTGCAGGAACATGAAAACACAGAAATTGTGAAAGTTCTTTAAAATTTCTTACTTCAAAAGTTAAGCCGTGATATAGACCTGTAAAGGTATAGACTCTCTGGTCGGTACCTGTGTTCTACAAGTATGTTCCATGCAGTAAGATGGAACAACGGGAACCGTGAAAGCTCTTTATAAATTCATGTTTCAGTTTTCACAAATAGAAGGTGCGTTGGTCTTGTGATCGACTCTCCGCCGACAACGCCCACGGTTCGATCCAGATTTCGGATGTTGACGTGAGGTGCAATAATGATTAACAAAGCAGGGTGCCGTTGCATAAAACTTGCTATTATAGTAACTTTGCTATTATAGTAACTTTTCATGGAATACTGGATTTTGATTGGCTCTTGAGCAACGTTACCATGGTAGTTACCATTGATGGCAAAGTTACTATAATAGTAAGTCTTTATGCAATGGCACCCAGGACGTGCTTTACAAATGCATACTTTCATTTTTTCACAAAACTTACGTCTTGTTTTTCGTTTAAGAGAGTAGTGTATCCGATTACAGATCTCGCTATCTCTTTACTATTCTTTGGTTGCATTTTAGTCTTGTCTTATTTATGTAATGTATATTTAGAAATCCATACATTCAATTTTGCGAAGATATTACTTTTGCATCGCTAATTTGTGATCAACGTCAACAGCGGTCAAATTTACTATTATTGTTGTTTTTTGGCATTGTTTCGTTTTGTTTTGTTTTTGTTTTGTTTCTTTGTTTTCCTTGCTCATATCGATATTTTTCATTTTAGTTCGCAATCGGCCAAATAAAGTTGAATGTCTAGAGAACCATGCTTTGCTTTCCGTTTTCCACTGTTCTGCTTCGTAACACAATTTGACAAACATGACAAACGAGTCTCAAAAAATGCCAAAATATGGATTCCACAAACATGACAAACAGCTTGAATGACCCCTCCCCCATCCATTAGCCGAGCTCTATGATGTCACTGACACGTCTAGCGCTTCTTGGGTGTTCTCCCAGCCGAGTGTAGCCGGCCAGCAATATATGCTTTACCATCCCTCTGTCACCACGCTGGTAATGGCGTTTTGTCGGGACGTTGAAGCTCAAAGTGATGAGAAGATATTTAATATTTTTCTCTTACTGATCTGATAAAGCTTTGCCGACTGTAGACAAGCAAACGATCGCTATTTAACAGAGATTTCCTTCGCTTGAAAACCGTGTTTACCATTTATAATCTTATTTGTACACAATCGTACGTGAAACAATGAAGACTATCCTGACGATCTAGTCGATTGAATGATACTTTCTTTACTGTTCACTAAACGACAATGACAAAGACCCAATGATATACATTATTATAGACCTATTCCATAACAAAGAAAGTGGTAGTTTATGCTCAATTCATGAGAAATAATGTATCAAAATACTCGTCACTATTATCTATCGGCATGTTTGTATTCCACATCAAAGACAGTAGTTCCAACAGAAAATCTGTCACCAGTGGTAAATTTAATTGATTTGATTTGATTTGATTCGGTTTATTGTAACAAAAGAACATGCAGCTGGACAGCTGAAATTGCTCAATTTACAAAGTCATATGTACAAAACGATAAACGATCAAAACGAAAATAACTAGAACATACAACCATAGATCTTGAATAATAAAAATACTAAATAAAACTCTCAAATATTGCATCAAAATCTAAAAATATAATTAAAACTTCTGTGTCATCAAAGGTAAGAGGAAAAGGAGAGAGAGGAGTAGAAAAGAAGAAGAAAAGGAATGAAAAGTTGAGGAAGGGTTAAAGAGAGAGAGAGACAGAGAGAATAGGAGAAAGTGAACAAAGGCATACATACATACATACATATATATATATATATATATATATATATATATATATATATATATATATATATATATATATATATGTATATATATATATATATATATATATATATATACACACACACACACATATACATACACATATATATATGGAAAGAGAGAAAGAGAGAGAGAGAGAGAGCTAGAAATAGAAAGAGAAGGTTCCAAGAAGAACAAAAAAAAATTTTGAACAGAGAATATAAGAATATAAGAAAAGAGGGATGGAGAGGGAAAGAGGAAGACAGAGTAGAAAAATGAAAGATAGAAAGGAAGGAGGATGAAGACCATTAATATTTATGTGGTACAGTTTCAGATATAGGCTAATAATTAACACGGAGCCATTATTTGTCGCTATGTTCTATAGTGCTATGGGTTCATAGACCTACACATAGTAAATCTACTAGAAAATTAATTTTGTCTCAGAACCGAAAATACTGCAAACGTAAGATATTTTGAAACTAAAACAGATGGTCACAGGCATATTCATATACTTCATAAATGCGGAGTCCTGTACTCTTCCTATCCATCCAAGCTTGATGCTTCAACTAGTCTTCAATACCCACCCGTTTTCATCAATTTACACCTCCTCTTCTCATTTCTAAAAAAAAAAATGATATGGGATTTCTTCCACTCATGTCACCCTTCACCCTTATAAAATGCACGTGTCAATGGGGGCTTACCGTAAGCAAATTTGGGTAATCACTTGAATTTCCCCCAATTTCCGGTATTACATCGTATCCTATATGCCAGCAAAACAATGGTCTGACTCCTAACCACAAAGAGATGGGTTTGGTAGTTGTTTTCGACTCTCACAGAACAACATCTCGCTAGAATGAGAGGTAGCGAATCCAGGGGGACACAGGGGACACGTGCCCCCGGTCAAAAAAATGGAAAAAAGAAAAGAAAAGTGAAGTACACTGTAGTTTTATACACACTTCTAGTTGTATGTAACATCTTCTCCCTCCCCCTCCTCCCCCGTCAAAATTGCCGACCTCCCCAACTTTGTGTTTTCAGTCGTTCTTTTTTTTTGGGGGGGGGGGATATTTTTTAGATATTTTGGACAATGTACCCCCCCCCCCCCCGGGCATGAAGGATCCTGGATCCGTAAAGTACAACATTCCCTTTAGTATGTCTAAAACATGTGACGAAATTAATTCTGAATATATTTGTAGTCATGGTTGGACTTCGGTTCAGATTTAACAAATAAGGCGATAGAATCACATGCATGATCTGCCAGTAATTTCTGTATCAAGGGACGGACATTGAGAAGAAAACGAAATATTAATTGTAAGTCAAAAAAAAAATCACCGGTATAGTAAATTACGATGGGAGAGAGATTATAACAAGTAATATTAATCAAGAAAAGGTGGTGATCCAGACGAAAGAAAAAAGACAGAGGAATTTTTTAAAAAATGATGAAAGGGTCTAAGAATGGCGAAAACAAAGAATATTTGCCACAAAAATGGAAATCGGCGTGAGTGAGGATGACATACATGCAAGGCAGGGGATTCCCTTCAAACCACAGAAATCATTATATCCGCGCCATCTACCAGCAAATGGCTTAGTCCTAATTGTCCAGTAATTTGATCAGAGGGACCGACTTTATTACGTTCAGATACATTACCATCCGCTCCTTGAGGCACTATAGGAAGTAGTTTGCGGGTCTGATATCCGTTTTACGATCATTATTTCCTACGTAATCGTATAACGCCCCCATCCCCGACCGGATCTCTCTAACAACTCTCCCCCAGCTCCAGATTTGAGGTTGCACAGAAGTCAAATTGCACATCACGTACCAGCAGAAGATCACAATTATTTCTAATCCAGTTCATCAGCTATATAGTTTTTGAGAGCTTCTGCACTTACTTTGTGAGACGGAATCGATTGTTTGGGTTGTCATAGCTTTGTGTCGTATAGATCTACTTAATTTGCCTCCCCCATCCCCTTCTCTCTCTCTCTCCCCCCCCCCCTTCCTCCCTCCCCTCCCCTCCCTCCTCCTCCTTACCTCCCTCCCTCTCAATCTCTCCCCATTTATCCCTCTTTCTTATTTTCATCTCTCCTCCCCTCCCATCCGTGTCACCCTCCCTCTTTCGCTCATTTTTCTCTCACCTTTTCAATAAGCTTCTCAAATCCTCGTGCTTGTCTCAATGACCATTTGATGATCCTATCACTCGGGGCTATATGGCAGCGCCCAGGCCTTGTGAAATGGGCTAAGACAAACGCCCTACGACGTGTTGGAAATGCTAAAACAATAACGTCTTATTTTGTTATACAGAATGGGTCATTTCGACCTTTCCCATTGTCAAGGGTGTCCAGGTCTTTCTTTTTATCCTGTTGAACAGGGGGTAAAGTGTGCTCAGTAAGTGTTTTAAATTTGCTTTTTGTTTTGTTTTGTTGTTTTTTTTCCTCATAACAGCTCCGATGCCATTATAAGCGATAACAGTATAAAACAAAAATTAGACTACATGACATTTTTCGTGATGCACCGTTAAGCCTACTCATTCACTTTTTGAATTGCTCACCGATGCTGACTCATTTTCAAATCGTTAGACTTGTCATGTTCTTTACATCACTTTGAAAACTAAATATTGATGTTAAATATTACAGAAGTAAATGATGAGTTACTAGAATAATAATGCTCCTTTTCAAAACTCTGTATCTCCTATTTTAGCAATCGAAACTGACGAAAGTAAACAAAACGAAGGAGCTGTCCTTATTTGAAGTAGCCTACATTCTACAGTGAACTCAATACACACAAGTACTTGTATATTTATCCCAAAGAATTAAGGACCACTGATGATGTTTGGTTATTTTTCAACACGGTCATGACGGCGTACAGCACGTCGGGCGGGACACGCGTCACTTGGTCGGCTTCGCATGGCGGCCATCATCATCATCATCATCACGGCTGGTTGCGTGGTTGATGTCAACACGATGTTATAATGATGTCGCATGGTCTTCTTACGCAATGCATCACTCAGCCCGACGGTGATGACGGGACGATGGTCAGTGTGATGACCATGAGAATAGAGCATTCTTTTTGCATGGGCTGGTCACTCGCATAACATTGTTTGGACATGAGTGGTCCATCCCAATGGCCTTGGTTTAACAGTCTCATCTGCTTTTCATTTTCGGATCTAGACCAGTACTTCAAAACGTTGTCAATACGGTTTTCCCACGTAAACTATATATAGGATTTCATGGGAATGACATTCTGGCTGATTGTCCCCTTTAACACTTTATTTTTATCGAAATGGGCTATGACAAAGTATTCACCCAAAGTGTTTTGAACACCAAGACAAGATAATGAATAAACACAAACACAGAGAGAAACCCTCTCTCAAGAAATAAAATTTGTCGGTAATCTTAGCATTTTCCCATCACGGTATGTGTTCAAATTGCATTCGTAAAACAAAAGAATATTCATCCAGAATATTTAATTATCTTTATTTTCCCAAACGTTTTAAGTTTCAGACTTGTGCACAGTCAAATCACTTTCATTTCCCCCCTAAATTTGGAGGGATTTCGCATTGGTGAAATGTTCTTTGTTACAGGGTACATTTTTTGCAAGTCACTATTTCCATGTGTACCAGATGTACAGTCTGACCAGGACTTGCACTCCTCATATACGTGTATTTGTCATTTGTTGATCCGCATCTTTACCCGTACCACGGATATTCATGCCCGTACCAACATTGACCAATCTGTTCTAATAACACGGGTCGTTTTCTGCTTCGTTTTGTGGACGTTTTGTGGACTTCCACTCCCTGTTCATCTGCTCGAACGTCCATCTGTGGGTCGTAAATAATCATAATGATTTAAAGTCCGGCCATATAGAGGTCGATGCCGGAGATTTTAAAGTCATAAGGGGGGCAACCACATCATGACTCCATTCTAGTCACGGTCAAGCTTTTAGTAATGGTTTCGAGGTTCAGTTTCGACTCGATAGCAAAACACTCGAAGAGAAAATCAGCAGCATGAGGCTTATGTCTCCTTTTTTCATGCTATACCTGGTTAACTTATTGCTAGATTATTTTTCTGAATAGTACAACAGGAAAATTCATTTTATCACATTTTTGCGGTATGAAATAAAGCAGGACATCAGAATTTAAATGGCCGTATCCTGCTACACTATATATATACTTTCAAATATTCTTTGAAATAATCCTTCCATGTTAGTATGACCACATTTACAGTTGAAAATCATTCTATCTAAATGTTGACCCCTTATATTTCGCTTTTCTACGAATGTTTTAGTAATGCATCTTTTTCACCACTTATAATGATAATTATATGAAATCATCACTAATTTTACTTTTCATGCATGCATGTAAACTTAAGTAAACTGCCCCACCTACCACCTGAACCCCACCTGAACCCCACCCCATGAAGGCATAGGCCCCTATTTCAGTATATCGACTGAATCATGAAGCTAGGATTTTGATGCGCTGTATGGTTTCATGATAAACTACCAACAGATAATGCAGATCAACACAAATTATTTAGTTTCAGACGAACACATAGCACGTTCCACATATGCCTCTGACAAGATACGACATCCCAGCGATAACTGATTTATACATCCCTTGATAAACTAGTCCTTTTCCAGTCATTTATCTGACATCCTGCTCTTCAATCTCCCTTAAAACTCCTCAAACCAACTAAACATGAAAATAAGATGTCAGAAATCTAGGTACAGGCAAACCAAGGGGGAATGCGCTCCAATTATTTTCTGACCGAACTGGGGTTTGGGGGATGAAAGAAAGAAATAAGGGGTAAAATATTAGAAAGGGGGGGGGGGGCTCGGGGGCTTATGATTAACGGCTGTAGAGGGTTGGTATCGTTCAGGTCGGATGGGATGAGTTATGGCTGACGGCAAGACTTAGGGCACCACTCCAGCCAGGAAAATTAAAGGCCCCTTCCCCGCAATCGAGATTATTTACGTAGAGATTTTCCCTTGAATTTCATGTTAGGATAAGATTCGAACCATTTCCCGTGCTTTATTAGTAATAAAGCTGACTATTAAAAAAAAAACCTTCTATTATTTTACCTTATATTTTTCCTCCTTGATACTCCTCTTCTTTTCTTCATCATATCATTTTTTTTTTTTCATTTTTTCATTTTTTTCATTTTTTTTTTGGGGGGGGGGACATTTTGAACGGCTTATTATTTATCCTTTAAATTACTATGTTAAAATTTTCCTGCTACAGTGTGTCATATTTTGACCACGCTACACGCTTTGTTTTTCCACTTTCTCCATGTTCAATCAGCCCAATAAATACAAGGAAAGATATCTATTCTCGTTTGGTCCGCGCTTTAACCGAAATCGTTAAGGGACTCGTTAAAAATTTGCTCCGGTATTTTCTCGGATCGTAACCCTTGGCTACGGTTCATTGTCTGGGCTATATTTCTTGATATCGAACGAGAATTGATTGTGACACCGAGCCGGACAACTCATTTTTCATTTCTATATCTCTTCTATCCCTTATTATTATCATTTTTGTCATCATCACGAAGTTCCCGGTGATGTTACTAGGTCTTATGGTCACGCATTTGTTTTTCTTTTCGTTTAGTGTTTGGATAAATTTGAATATACTTTACTTGTTTCTCCCATCAAACATTCACTTCCGTGGTTCGATAAAGCATGGACCCTACCACAGATAAAGGAATCATGGTAATCAAGTAGGATATGCAATCCACAAAACACGGATTTCGTTGTTTTTTAATCCCCTCCTATCAACATCTGATTATTTGTAAAGATGCTTTATGAAAATAATATTAATGAATGACCCAATCTTGGTAGAGTTATGTAAGTTTCTGGACATGTAATAATACAAGCTTTGCTTTTAAACATGCCTACCGTTTAAAGAAATATCCCTTAGGTCATAACTTGTGCATCATATACTTTACTTATACTGATATTTAATTAGGTACTCAGAAGTCTCAGATATGTGAACAAGAAAACATCACTGTTGTTATTGTATTTATTTCATGATATGCACTACACATATGCTAATATGATTGAAAATGGAGAATAAATCCGAATCTGAATCTGAATTACAAGTACTATCGTATTCGGGGTTTAAACAAAAAAAAATACGGAACACTTTTCGAGATGTTTTTCCTCGGGAATTTATACCAGGTTCACCAACTTCATCATTTTGATATGAACATGAGACCGGGGGGGGGGGGGCATTACATCTATATTACTACTAACAAATCCATGTTGGTTACAGAATTGCGAAATAAACAATACATTCATTTTATGTCTTGTTCAGTCCTAAATTATTTATCTTAATCGATAAATAAATTCGTGCGCATCGTCAATCTAAAACGAAAATGAAAATCGAAATTTTGCTTCAAAATTGATTTCTTTATTTTCGTTCGCGGTAACGGGGGGAATGCTTTATCGCACAAGACCAGACTTTACGACATGTAATTTCAGCAACTTGATATGGCATGACAGGTGCGCCACTTTAAACGCTCCTGCGCAGAGGATGATGTAATATCTGACCCAGGGGCGGATCCAGGATTTTGTAAACGGGGGGGGGGGGGGGCACACAAATCCCCGGGAATATTTCTCACAAGCAAAAAAAAAAAGGGTTATCAGATTTTTTGGGTCCAGTTTTTCTCCTGAATTCTCTGACAAGCAAAAAAAAAAAAAAAAAAAAAAAGTTTATCAGTTCTAAAAGGGGGGCACAATGTATACTTGACCCAAACAAAAATCAGCCACCATGGCCACTGATCTGACCAATCAAAATCATTGGCACTCATTCTCGAGGGATTTGGAACTTGGGAGATTACACTTCACCAACTGGGAGTTGATTTTTCATCGTTATTCTTTACTACCATGTTTCGACTTCCTTTCCGCATTCACTTAGTATTGGAACAGGTGGTTCCACAAGTCTCACAAGATTCATAGGGGTAGGCGAATTTATGAAGGCTAAATTTGTTTGGATAATAGCCGTAATAGGATTGGTTCTTAATCACCGTATCGTAAAATTTTACGGAAATGTCGAATTCCGCCTAAAACTCCGATTCGCTTGACGCCTTGATGGTACAAAATACTTGATGAGATACATTTTTTTTAATGCTTTTTAACAAAAATTCTGCCAAGGAATTAGCACTAGATCAAATAGATGATGTAAAATGCAAGATAAGTTGCCCCCACCCCCACGTCACCGATATTGTTATGTAGATGTACATACATAGTTTGCTTTTGACGTAAATATGGAATTAATTAGTGACATACAGTGTTTCTTTTTTGTTTTATATACGATGTGTCGAATCATAGAGGTATGAGAAAGCTTGTCTTGGTCGTTACACGGTATATCGCTCAATTAAAATACTAACTATAATCTATATTTCCTAAATGAGGACAATGTGTTTTTATACAACTCTTTAAACTGAGGAAGCCCCTAGAGGTTACTATTAATTGCACGCACGCAACCGAAGAAGTTGGTAGAGGAATAATCATTAGTGGCAGAAAACAATTAACAACACCTCTGTGTAATAGGTTTGCATGCATGTTTTCTGTCAGTTCTAGATGACAAACAATTTTTTGTCTCTTTTCCAGGAGAGAGGAGCAAACGCTCCAATTTTATAAACGCTGATTGCATGGGAACAAAAAGTTGAGAGAATGTGTTTAAATTACTTCAAAATTCACCATTTAAGCATCAGCATTAATTTATATCATAATTATTATTCCGTTATGTTTATCCGACGAAGAAGCGCCAAACGATTCCATAATTGACACACTGTTGTCAATTTCCTTACAAGTATCCTGAGAAAGACGACCTAATAATATTTCGAAATGAAACATAAGTGGGTAATATAGTCCCCTCCTCTTCTTTTAGATGAAATTAATACCAAGGCTATGACGGTATACCATCATCCATGTTAAATTATTTAAACCTACCATTGCTATCTGGACTGCCCTTTATCGTGAGATCATCTGCACAATTTGTCGTTGCCTGGTGATGTCCCAATGCCGTGGGCGATACAATGGGCGGACTGGATGCGGTCACAGGGGGTGAACCTCCCCCTCCTCCTCCACCTCCTCCTCCTATCCCGGTCCCCGATGACTTGAGAATGTCCAGGTCGTGTGTGGAGATGTAGTCGGTGTGTGTCGGGGTGTGGTGCGCGGAGGGGTAGATGCGGTAAGCTGGGGTGTGAGGGGCGACGCCCCCGGAGTGGAGCCCACGTGAACCCGCTGCCGAAGCCGCCGAGCTCCAGTCCTGGAATTGGGTGTGGTGGGAGGGGGCTTGATGGGGGTGGTGGACACCCCCTGATGTAGCCGAGTGGTAGGGCATACTGGGTAGCGACATCCCAGATCCGCCAAGTGACCTCTGTGAATGGAAAAGATGAAAATATGGGTTATTGATATTTATTTTACTCTGTTCAAAATTAATTACTGTAATTTTTTTTATTCAAAGCTAATAACACTCGCATTATACCCGTTCCGATGGACAAAGAAAAATAATTAATATACCGTAAGGTAAAAAAAAAAAAAAAAAAAAAAAAGTACCAGTGGCGTGCTGTCGGTTATCGGTGTCATGCGAGAACAGCCATCCAGTAAATGGGATGGAGTGGCGTGGAAGGGGGTCGTTTCAACATTTTTCCCATGTTATCCCCCCTTCCCTGTCATTCTCTCTGTCCCTCTCTATCTCTTTCTCATTTTAAAAAAAATATTATTATAATTATTTATTTATTTTCTTCTTTTCTTTTTCATTTCTACATGTATTTCATTTCTGAGGAAACTGAAGCTCGTACCCCTGTTACCATGGTTACTACGCTACTCAAAAGAAAGGGGAAAAATGAAATAACACGAAATGTAAATGGGTCGAGTTCTAGTGCTTAGATGACGGAGAGTGACCGCGTACCGAACCCCTGCTCCAACCAAGTAATACTAGAGTTTTGACGATGTATACATAGGCAGATGACACCGAGTATCATTACACACAAGGGGGTATCTCACTTCATGATGTGTCATAGCAAGGTGTATCATACAGTCATCACTGTATCCCATATAGGATATCATATGATATCACATAATACATTCATATTATTATTTCAAATAAATAAACGATATATAGCCTTTTAAGTAATAAATCGCTTTTTAGAGTCATGCGGGTACAAGGAAAAACCCGGGTAGGGCTTAGACCTTTATGTTCGGTATTTGACCTGCATGCGACGTTTAGTTGGTTGTAAACTGTACTTCAATCCTAAATCTTCATATCATTAAATGTTAATTTAATTTTTGAAAAATATTTCCTTCTGTAATGGAATTGGTGTGATATTATGAGTAGAAACTGAAGAGTTTACGAATGATACTGGAAATCTCGGAAGAGACGGTATTGGACACTGGACTGCGAGGTATTTGTTCAACACTAAAATCCCATATTTCACCTTGAAACAAACTGCAGTGGCGAAACCAGGGTGGGGCTAAGACGATATCCCCCACCCCTCCGTTCGAGGCCCAGAAGATAAAACGAGTACACATTCATTTAATATATACCGTACTTTTTATTTAGTAGCAGTACATATGCCTATGTCATGCCTGGCCAGGAGTATGCGACTTCAGCCAACGATACCTCGTCAACTCACATAACAACTAATGAAAGGCAAGGAAGGCGGTCGGTCCGTCAGGCTATCCAATGCCTGAAACAAATTTGTAGCGCCATCCGAAGCGATATTCGTCACGAGTGAATCACAGCGGTGAGGTAGGGTGAGATGGGTATTCACCTGCTCACCTTTCATCACAAGTCTTCTTCGTCTCTCCCACTCGACCGGATCATCCAGTCATCCATCCATCTGTTGTCCGTTCATCTATCCCCCATCATCATCCCCACCATCTACCCCAACATCACCCGCAATCAACATTGTTTCCAAGCTGAGTGTCACTGGGTTCACATTCAGTGATAGGGGTAGTAAGGGAAGGTAGATAGCTGATAATACCGATTGAACAATACGTGCTTCGATGACAATGAGTCGTTTTCTACTTTCTATTAGTAAAAACAAAAACAAATAAAACGAGTGATCACTGACGTGACTCCCCGGAAGAGTAAAAATATAGAGAAAATAGAGTGAAAATTCACTTATTGGAGACACAGAGAGAGAGAGAGAGCACTCGATATTTACTCGATATTCACTCCTAAACAAGTGGTCACTGACGTGACTTCCGGGGGAGTGAAAACAAAGAGAAAATCCTCTTTTTCCCCCCTTTTTTTTTAAAGAGTAATATCAACCGCATCCCTAACTTCAACTATAGACCCAACACTATACTTTCTAACCCTAAACCTTACCTAAAACCCAGTCGCAATCCGAACCCTAACCATGCTAACCTACAACCTTTGATGAAATAAAGGCCGGAATAAATGTGAGCGTGTGTCTGGTCACCACATCAACATCAACCTCCACATCATCCACAATCAACATAGCAGCATCGTTTCCTATAGTCGAGTACAGTAGATGGGGTTCAATGATAGGGCGTTTACAAGGTGGATGATATGCTTAGCATGGATCCTCGAAATCAATACGATTCGGCAACCAGGAGTCCCCCAAAATAAAACAGCTGCCATGGTTTACTTCAAGTCCAATTTAGATTTGCCCTTGCCCTTACCCTTTCCATGCACAAGAGTCGCAAAAAGATGCATGATAAGATCGTGTGATGTGCTGATGAAAAAGCTTAGGATCTTTGTTGAATATTTCTTTTGAGAATTGTGCTTTTCGTAAACACAAAAAAAAACCAAAACAAAAAAAACGCTTGCATAATCTGATAATCACTGATTTCTTAAGCATATGGATACGAAACAAAACCAACAATGAAGTCTGAACACTAATTTCTAAAGATTGCGCTTTTAAGCCCACCGCATACTATATGCGATCGGTTTGTGATCCGATTTCAGAAGAAAATGTAATAAGATTTGATATAACTATTTAAACACATAAAATATTTTTGAATGAGGTTCTAAATAGTCATACAGATAGTAAAATCAAAAATTTCGAGCTTTCTAGTCTTAGGAAAGCCCAAATCGGCTCCGAGTCGTAGTGATTTCAGATCAGTTCTACGATTTTCTACGATTTTCTACGATTTGGAACTGATTAGGCCTTTATTCCGGTTATAATATGGATGACAGCGCACCACAATCCTATGTTTAGTATTCGTATTATTGTTCAGAACCTGAATCTGGTAGATTTTATTTGTTTAAATTAATGTCCATATTAATTATCGCGATTTATTTCAAAAATCGGATCGCAGTCGATCGTATAGTGTGCGGTTGGCTTTGCCCATGTGAGGATATTGTGTAAAACTATGGTTATTTTTCTAGAATAAGGTAAAAGTTGTACGCTCGTCGTACCATTAGAAATAATGACAACCTGAGAACCTCTGTATGCATGATGTATGCAGAGAAATGTACTAACGTGTACATGGTATGAGGTCACTTCAAAATGTAACAATTTTTAGCTTACGCTCTATTTAGCAGAGAGATCCAACAAGCTGAAATATTATCCAGCTACACAGCTACCGCCAGTATCCTTCACTACCAAAAAGATTTGGATTTCGTCATGGAAGTCTGATCACTCCATCCCTGCGGCTTATTCTTCTTCTATCCATCATTTCACATGATTAACAAACATGACTAAATGTTGCTCTTAATTAAGCTGCGTATATGAGCGCAATGATGCAATGTCTATCATTCTTGAGATCATAATCCAAAACTTGGGGATACAATACAAGAATTAACATTTAAAATGACTGTATTTATAGAAGAAATAAATATTACGCGCGTTTATCAGATTCTGTTATATTGAAGAATAAAAAAGAGGTTAACCAGATCCGATTCGAAACTTGAGCAGTTTCTTGTGCTATGAATAGATATCCGACGAATAAACCAAGACCTCGATTTTTGACGCAGTCATATTGTCTACAACTAATAAAGATTTAACGGGAAATATTTCCAGAAACTTTGGATTTAAAAAAACAAAAACAAAAAAAACACAGAATTATCTCAATTTTGTCTACGGCATTTTACTCCCTTTGTTATTGATGTTTTAAAAAGCCCGTTCACAGCAACACAAAAAATATGAATTGAAGAGCCCCATAAATTAATAACTATAATTTAATTTGAAATTTATTGAGATGTTTCTAACAGGACATTTGGGTATCAAAACCCGCTATTCTTTTACTTTTAGGATTGCACAGTTTCTAGATGTATGCCCGCGTAGAATACTATAGTATACAAATCGTAATATTCACACACAAAGCCTCTGAATAATTCTGAACCTTATCTCATAAAGGTTTCGTCCGGTCGAAGACGGAAATAACTCAAAATATCAAGCTATATTTTATTTCCTATTTCTATACGGGCCGTAATATCATATCCAAGGTCTGTACACGTGAAGTTCCTGTAGTAGTTTAGTAAAGACTCGAAGGAAATCTCTTGTTCTTTGGAATATTTCCTCGGTTGATCTCCCATGATTTATGGTCACCGTTGTGGAGTGATACAACAACATTGTTTCAAGTCGGTTATCATGAGGAAAAACTACGTTAACATTTTGACCCCTGGAACAAAAACCTGTCGACGTTTGGATGAAAATATTCGAATCCAGCGATTTCCGTGAAATTCAATTCTATATTTCCATTGTTTCTGCCCTTTTTCATAATTCCCTAATGAAGGGAGCGCTGAAAACGGTTATGACTGTCTTAGCTTGCAGACGAAAGGGCGCACAAAGATTGCAAAATGAGCTGCATAAACCGTTTAAAATCACTGAATGTAATCATGTTATTCTTTGTCGTTTAAACCTTTGGCAGATAACATGCGTTTCACAATTCCCATTCACATCATTAGTTCCATTTGCTTCCGGAAGATTCATGCTAATTGAAAGGGCTCTTAAATATCTCCATGAACGTTTATCAACTACATCTACTTGATGTCACTGATATACTAAGACCACTTTTGAACTAACATTACAATACAATTTATAATTAGTATGATATAATGGTGATTTTATACGATCGTTCACTTCTTCACGAATATAAGTGCAAAGAAATCATGTCGCTCTGTTTTTATGTACCGTACATCATTTCGATCATGATAAAGTGATGAACAAAGATAATGGCCAACCAAACAGTCACCAGCCCTGATTGCACCTATATACCCATCCTTTCTTTCTCTCCAAGCCAGGCTGCAAAGCAAACATGATATAAGTAAAGTGTTGAGAGACGACGAAGAGCCCATCGGGTCGGCGTAGCGCGTGCACTGTTTGGATTGTAACAATTTGATGTTTTCCCAACAGCGCGCCCCGATCACTGGGGTATTTTCCTACCCTCCCCAATGCCAAGATCGCATCTTCTTCGGTTTCACCTCGCTCCGAAGTGAAGTGTCGTTGTCGCAGGATGGGATCTTCTTGGCGAGCAAGCTTCGATCCTCTTACGCAGAGGGGCGAAGAAAATGGGGGGGGGGGGATAGGGGACAACCAACCTCTCCTATTTGGGATTGATTCAAGCACATAAGTTATCACTGCAGTTAATGCTTGCAATCATTGGTGTGTGTGTGTTTTGTTTTGGTTTTTTTTAATGAAAGAGATTTAATACATGTACAGTGATACAACAAAATTCACATGCTCTTGATTATAAGCTGGATTTCGGAAGCGAAACTAAAATATATTTTAGGGAAAGCGGAAACTGCTACTGTTCAAAACCCTATTGGAGTATCGTTATTAGGTTAATGTCATTTTCTATACAACATTGGATGGATGGCAGTTATCACAATGCATGTACGGCAAATAGCTAAACAATGATTAGACATTTACAAGGCAAGAATAAAGATATATGAGTATGTATAATGATAACATTATTATCCAAGTTTCAACCCTCCCCTCTCCCACTATACTCAATATTCCAAAACGACGCTGGTCACCCCAGAGGCGTGCTGCCGTATTAACTCGACTGTTGACTCAAAATATTGCAAGTGAAAGAGATCTAGGCACTGTAGAGCACGAGAAATGAAAAATTCAAGGTGTGTACTGAGGATGAGAGCAGAAAAGCTCTGCTCAGATAAGCCGGGCCAGTATAGGAAGAAACTGGGTATGGTATGGATGGAGGTGAATACCCCCACGAATTTACACGTGTGGGATTAAGGTAAATCTCCCGGTATAAACTTAATTGATTCGACTCTGTATGAAACAACATGCGACTGATCTTGATCAAATATTAGTCCCGATTCTCTGTATTCGGCGAGCGGTCCTTTGCCCCTTTTTCTAGATATACTCGATGCCCTAAAAGAATTTCAACTTCATTTCTTTGCGTGGAATAACTGCAGTAATGAGCTATAAGAATCTAAAGATTAGCTGCGAAGCCCGTGATGACGGCACGAGAAGGCAGAATTTGTCTGCATCGTTCAGCGGTCAGTCTATACACACTATTACGTAATCAATACGTCTTCCTTAGATGTTAATATACCAGTATGCACAAAAAGAATGACAGCCATATAGACGTTAGCTGAAATGATTTCCGGTGATTTTTTTTAAAGTAAATCATTCATGATCGCTTAGAACATGTAGAAGTCGGTGCAATAAATGTGACAGAGCCCGAACAACTTGAATCTCAAGATGCAGTCACATTTTAAAGCGCCGTGAAATGTATATTAAGTTCTCAGCAACGACGAAGAATATCTTTTGAATTATTGCAATTAACACTCCGTTTTTCTTGTCGCTACACCATTGCATTTATGAATCACCCTCACATGCTCTCCTCATCTTTCTCCCTCTCTCATTCCCCATCCAACCTCTAGCTTATTCGCGGATGTGAATTATAGAGGTATAATGTCATGATCATGGTAGAAAAAAAATAATGGTAGATGTCAACAACAAAAAAGTGTTGGCAGTGTGGTATTCTGATGGCCACTGCCTTCAAAATCATGTCAGAAAATGGGACGAATCCCAATAATGTCCTTTCCTATTATGGTCACGTGGTTCAAAATATTCTATAAAGTAAAGACGTTAACTCAAAATGTTCACATTCTTCTCTATTTCCATTTCGAACAAGTTCAAAGGTGAAAGGTTTTTGCACACGTTCATGAAAACTATCTACAAATCTGAAATCAGGAGAAAGACTCATATGCTTATACTGCAATACAATCACAATCCAAAGCAACAAAAAAAAAACCCAGAGTTTATTCCTACTCGTATAGGATATTAGACGGATTTGAAATAGGTTTGTAACCACATACAAACAAAGAATTTCACTTGTATCCGTACGCGGTCTCATCACAGTATAGTAACACAACATCGCGCTTTCCGACGCTAAGAAATTCTCACAATGCTACACAACGATAAAACATTGTAACCATAGAATCTTACTATGTAACCTTTGTTACCTCCATCCTTAAGCATAGATGTGAATGACTTGGGAGGATTTCTTCAAAAACGGCGTTGGAGAAGGAACATGGGAGGGTGTTTTGGAGAATGGTATTCTTTACGCATGCTCCACATTTGCTATTCCATAGCCCAAATGTTTTGCAACTCGATCCGTGGCGACACTGCACTGAGGTGCAAAGCGCACCAAATTCCAAACTTGTTGGTCTTTTGAAATGATTTTTTGCTCAAATTTTTGTTTGTTTTTCTTTTGTTGTTGTTGTTGTTTTTTTTTTTTGGGGGGGGATTAAAACGGTATCATGTAGTTAGCTATATTTGTTTCTCATTTCATATACGTCCAATTCCTCTCTATCATATCTCGGAGTCCCTACATATTTTCTCTCTCTCTCTCACCATGTCTATATCACTTTCTCATTATCAACATTACTCCTTAACCATTCCTGATTTTGCTTCTTGAAAGTTCAAGTTAAGTTCAAGTTCAAGTTCAAGAAACCTATTGATATAGTTTGATGTTTGATCATGCTCATCCTTATTATTTGTTTAGGATACCAGTACGATATTTAGTGCTGTTTGTTTTCTTTTTACGATGAATAAAGCAGACGTGATGAGCGTATTTAAAATTAAAATTATTTTCTTGAAAATATATCAAAAATGAAGAAACCAAATATGTCATCAGATTGGATTGCATAGTAGCTCTTGCAATACATTTGACAAGTCTACGTAAAAATAAAGTGTACGAAAACCCTGCCAAACAATTTGACACGTGGCATATACAATGCCCTAAAACAATACATGTTCCTTTTCCACTTTAAAAAAAAGTGATCATCAAAGTCCCTTTTTTTCTTGATTCTGTCAAAATGCTGATTGTTTTTCCCACGATAAAGTTGGCTGTCCTACCGTGTTTTTTGAGCTGACTAAGACCGAATCTTGTGTCGGGACAGCACCGGGTGTCCATACCGGCAGGATACGCCCTGGAAACAGGAGTTTCACCGTCTACCGATTAAAGGACGCTCTTTCAAAAACTATGGCTTCTAATCTCAGCCAACGCTGAGAAATATATTTTTATATTCTTTTTTTTTAATTAGAAGCCCTTCAAAAGGCAGCCATGAGAGGTGTGATTGCTCAACTCTTTGTTTCTTTCCCCCCCCCCCTTTTTTTTTTTTTGCCAGACAAAAATACAGTTCTTTGAGATTTGTGAGAAAAATCTGTGCCAAACTACATCGTTGGCACAGTAAAATTTTAGAATGCAATTTCCACAAGCATCTACAAAGACCTGTATTAAGTTAAGTTCTTTTTTTTTCATTTTCGTGGTATTATTATGTCTGCTTTGATTATTTCAAGCTGAAATGTCGCGGTTTGGTGTATAGATGTGATGTATTATAATGATGTATTCCCATTTAACTATTTCTTATTGGTTTCTATTTCCACTTTATTGTTCTACATGGTTTTGAACCCAGAGAAAAATCGGAACAAGAACAGCTTCCTGGATTGGGTGATCAGCATAATGAGCATACCAAAGTCATTATAAGCGCGATCTTTAATCTCTCAGGTGAACTGAACAAAAGACCTTCAGACATTACTATTCTCAAGGTGGGTGTCTCTTTTGTTTTTTCGTTGCCTTCTCATAACAGTATTGTGTGAGGTTCGGAACCATTCAGGTTTCCTTGCTAGGTCGCTCATCTGCACGCTATTGTAGCGTCTCACAGCCAGCGTGGCGCCGAGTTCTTCCCGTCGACACTGCAGATGCATCCTGTCCAGGCCTCGATTGCTTCCCCTTACAAACACCGCGGGAGAACTTGGGTATGACGCGTTGTGCGTTCGCACACCTTCTTTCCCCTCTCTCTCTCTCTCTCTCTCTCTCTCTCTCTCTCTCCCCCCCCCCCCCCTCAAAAAATCCAAATATTTTGTTCTATCTCTCTTTCCCTCCCTTTTCCCTCTCTCCCAGTGGTGCACCTTCGGGGGCACAAAGGAGCAAGTGTCCCCTCCAGGTGGAATGGTGAAAGAAAAAAAAAATGGACAAGAGACACAAAGAGAGAAAGAAAGGGAGACGGGAAGCTAATATGAACAGGAGATGATACAAAACCCTTCCACACCGTCACGTAACTCGACAGCCTTGTTCATTCACGTTTCATCATCCTGGTAAGTCTAGTGCCTCCCCCCCCCCCCCCCCCCCCATTATACCAGTGCTCCCTTAATGACTAAATCCACGCTACGCCACTACCCCTAACCTCTCTCTCTCTCTCTCTCTCTCTCTATCTCTCTCTTTGTCTCTCTCTCTCTCTCTCTCTCTCTTATATATATATATATATATATATATATATAAACATGTTAAGGTTTCACGTATCGGCTCAAACAAATTCAAAGAAAACTGCTATTAGCGTTTGTAATGCATTGTGGCCAATTTTATTTTTCTACTCAAATTTTCGACGCTCCCTGGCGTCTTCTTCAGGAGAACAATAAATGAAAATAAATAATTTATTTATTGTTTATATTAAACAATAAATAAATATATATATATATATATATATATATTTATCCCTGTTTCTCTCTGTCTATCCAAAAACTCCTTGATCTGTCTATCTCTAAATATATATTTCTATTTCTAGTTCAATCCATTTATCTATTTCTATTTTAATCTCTCATTCTATCAGCCAGTCTCCCCTATTGAGCCACCGAGTACTTAACAAATTCCTCTGGTTGTTAGGATCTTCTCTTCAAACATGAATCTCAAATTCATATGACCTGATTTGAAGGGAGAAAAAATGTTCATAAAATTCACCCTCCTCTCCTTCTCTCTCTTTCTCTCTCTCTCTCTCTCTCTCTCTCTCTCTCTCTCTCTCTCTCCAGCCCTCTTTCTTTCTCGTCCCCTCTTTCTTTATCTCATGCACCTTTGTATAATTCTGTCCATTTCAATATAAACCAATCTAGTATCGAAATATTGCTTTCAGCTTTCATTATAACATTACAAACGTAAAAATAATTTGTACTAAGATTTAGCTCCAGCAATAGCATCCAATGTGATATGAGCTCTTCAAATGAATCATAAATGTGTAGGACTGTTTTGAAGAAAACAAAAATAAAACAAAATCAGATCAATTTCTTTCTACGAAATGATGAGCTATAACGCCTCAAGGAAATAAAATCTCGGTGACAAAGATGATACACCTTGAAGTCTTTCAATCTTTTGTCTTCCGCACTCTGTGTTCTGAATTCAAAAGAATTCAAAAAGAAACACGTGTGCCAAAAATAGGCTCTTGAAAATACGAGTCCTTGTAAATATGGCTTTTACATCCTTAAATAAATAATAGTGAATTATCCATCAAGTGGATTTTCATGTTCCTTCATGGTGAATGAAGACAATTGTAAATGGAGAAACAGATGGAGAACGAAATAACAGGTGAGGTTGATGAACAGGACATAAAGCAAGGTTGAAGACAGAGTGGTCAATAGTCTTTAGACCATACTTTATATTACAGATTCATAACCAAAAAAATCAAGAGGAGATAATTTGTTGTTTTGAGAGGAACAACTTTAATAACAGGTACAAGAAAGTGTAGTATGTGATCCATCCTAACAACGTAGTAATGTGCCCACAAACTCTGTGTGTGAATGCGCGCGCGCGCGTGTGTGTGCGTGTGTGTGGGAGAGAGAGAGAGGGGGGCAGCCCTGCCGCAAAAAACACAGTGTCTCACAGTGTGTTCACATTGTGAAACACAGTGTGAAATCATCTTTACACTCTTAAATTCGAGCGTTTTAAAATTGTGAATTAATTGTGAGCAGGTAAATTCACACTGTGAAATCGAACATCACTATGTGAACACTCTGTAGTAAACCACACTGTGGAATAGTCCACAGTGTGAAATCATCTTCACTCTGCTAAATTCGAGCTTTTTAACATTGTGAATCACATCGTTACAGAGTCGACTATGTAAACACACTGTGAACACACTGTGAACATACTGTGGGACACTGTGTTCTTTCCGGCAGGGAGAGGCGGAGGATACCCTGAAATATAGAAGCTAAGATTGAGAAAGGAACAGACGAAGCGAGGAATGTGGAAAGAGGGATGAGAGAGAGAGAGAGAGATGGGGGGGGGGGGGTAATATCCTACAAAGGACTCGAACAGAAAAAAAGAGGCAGGGATGCATCATGACATTCAAAAAATATTGGGAAAGAGACCGATAGAGATTTGAAGCAAGAAGTTACTGATCCTGCCATATCAAACAGCCGATTTCGGTTGGATTTCCTTGAGATTAACCAGTTTTAAAAAGACAATCAAATTACTTACCATCCAAAAAGGTTAAAATGGAGATCAAACCTGAATCAAGCTATAGACTTTTTAAGTTTTGAAATGACTCGGATACATTTGACATGTTTGATGATGATGCTAGAGATGAAGCTGGAGATTTATTAGAAAGCACTTGACTAAGCAGCAGGGGAAGAGGCTCCCCACCCCCCCCCCCCCCCCAAGAATTTCGAGGCTACCAATATTTAGTCTCTTTGTAATTTCTACAAATAGTTAGGGTTGATTTAAATTGATCGTAATTTCATATCAACTGCAACTCTGTACCAAAGAGTTAGGAGTAAGAAGTTTACAAGTTTGCGATTTACTTAAAGGGAAATCCAACCTTAATAGCAAGTTGCCTTGAAAGACAGAGGAAAAATCATAGAAGCAGATTGGTGAAAGTTTGACCGAAATCGGACAAGCAATAAGAAAGTTATGAATTTTTGAAAGTTGTAATCACTATGCATTTGGAATTTCAAATTGGCCGAATAGGTAATGTCACTGTGATGTAGCTGTGGACAACTCCCCCATTCGCTCTAACACACAAAATGACTAAAATGTCACCTTTTTTTTTTAAATGCATTACTCGGTAGGATCTTTTCGTTCATGAGGACCTATAGCAATATGCTATCTCCAAGATATTTTGAGTACTTCCCCGAGGGTAAAATCGCCTCGAAGAAAACCGCAAATTAATGATATTTTTGTGTCGACAAATGGGAGAGTTGTCCACAAAAATGTCACAATTGACTCACTAAATTGCCAATTTGAGATTCGCATAGATGTAGTGATCTCATTTTTCAAACATCCATAACTTTCTTAGTCCTTGTCCGATTTCTTTCAAACTTTCACCATCCTGTTTTTCTTAATTTTCTGCTTTCACACAAATCATCTTATTACCAAGGTTGGATTGCCCTTGAAGGACCTGCGATCAAACCGGGTCGATCATAAATCTTTATATATACAGGGACCTGATTATTTCAAAGACAAAATTACGCCATAATGGAATGGATATAGAATGTACCAACAGTATAATATTACGTCATTACAAACGTGAAATTAAAGTGTCGAAAATTCCTATTCTCTTGCTTCGCTCGCTCTAAAAATTTAGAAACTGAGGTATTCGGACAAAGACGTCAGCTCTCTTGTGTATTTACGCCAATGTGAAAATCAATCAATTTGGAGAAAATATATCATATTCTTTGATATTTGTACCATTTTCTATTTAGTTTAGGGAAATTCATTTATCACGAACACAACAGCTAGTAGCCTGATAATGCTGATAATTGATAACAAAAATCCATAAACAGGTAAGTTTTTCAATATTTGTCTTAAACAGTCAAGAAAAATAGAAGAATGTCGCCCTAGTAATTTTTTTTCTTCAAATTTTGCCCATATATATATATATATATATATATATATATATATATATATATATATATTGAAAGAAATATATGCCTTCCACTAAAACAACTATGAGTGACCACCAGTGTTGTGTTCGAGGAACATTTCTTACAATATATATATATATATATATATATATATATATATATATATATATATATATATATATATATATATATATATATATATATATATATATATATATATATATATATATATATATATCATATTGACCCTCATTTCCGTATCACCCATACTAACCCCAATAACTATGGTGAATTACATTCCAGTAATCAAAGTGCTGGTATTTAGGTACGCAAGAGCCTATAGGATGTAGTATACTTGTGGAATTTTAATCATAGTTCTCAACTTTCCGTTGTTGATTCGCGGTGTGAGTGCGTAATGACCCACTGGAAGTGAACTTGACCTTTAGGTCATTTCTCTCTTACATGACATGACCTACGACCTGTAATCAGCATAATTCTCTGCATTCTGGACAAATCTCTATCTCACCTTCTCTTTCATTATATCCCTTCTTCCCTTTCTCTTACTTTCTCCTTTCAATCACAAATACAGGAAAGAAATTCAAAGAAAGTGATAGTTCATTATCTTTATTCCTTTACTGTACTTTTACATGATCGTGTATTAGATTTCGTACGGTCAGAGATTCAAAGTGTTTCTATTAATAGTATTTCAAGAAAAACTATTTAAGTTTGGTATTTTTGCTCAGAATAAGTATTTCAAAAGTCTTCAGACCTTATCGTTTTTTAATTATGACTTTACGAGGTTAAGTCTTCCCAACTGAAAAAAAAAATTAAGATCAAATGGAATGCATGTTGATCTTAATGTGTTTTGGACTGTCACGAGTCGACTCTACGTTACTTTTAACATGTTAAAATTATAAATATGCAGCGTTTGACTAAATGAGTTTGGAATTAAGATCACAGAGATCAGCTAAATGACGTACTTTGACTATTTTCGATTAGCATTCAACTAAATGAGGTATTTCTACTATTTTCGTTCGGAAGCCATACTATGCATATCATTCGGGGTTTTTTCAATGATAAAAATATCTTAAAACATAAGTTATATGACGTGCACCCTGGGATATCATGAACGACCTTTTAAACATGGAAAAGTTACCCTGAAGTTTACTCGAGTTTAAAAAATGCAGAAAAAATAAAGAAAAATATTGGCAAGGTTTGATAAAAATCGGTCAAATAATAAAAGAGTTATGCGTACTTAAAGTTTTGGATTTGTGACGTCACATGCGAGCAGCTGATTATAATTAATAAATATTATATATTCGCATTTTTTTTCTTGTTCCAAGATATTAATATTTTTCGAGCGCAGAAACAAGTATTGAATAACTTTCTGACAATACATCAAATGCACAGACGAAAATATTCTAAATTTCTGAGAAAAAATTGATTTTATGGAATATTTATCATATTACATAATGGAGGAGCTGCTCGCATGTGACGTCACAAAATAAAAACTTCAAAAGTCCATAACTCCATTATTCTTTACGGATTTTGTCCAAACTTGCGCCAATATTTTACTTTATTTTTAGTGCATTTTTTAAACCCAAGTAATCTTCGGTGAACTTTCCCTTTAAACATGGTTATGTACGATGGCAGGTAGCCTATAGTCTACACGCCTGCACCCATCCAGCTTGACTTGTCAACGTGATAAAGTACTTTATAATTAAACACAGCCAAAAAATGAAATACTTAATTAGATTATTTTCGGAAATTTTCTTGTGGATGAATTAACGAATTATGAGCGCGGAAACAAGGTATGTCAGTTCTTCTCTTCCTTCTGGTAAATTTGCATTTGATTCCGGTGAAAAATTGATTGTCTAATCTATCCATTCATGCACATGATGAATCACGTGGTGAAGTCTAGGTCACGTGACAACCATTTTTAAGTTAATGCATCATAATTAAGTACGATAGTGTTTTGACAAATCAGCCATAACGAAATGCTTAGTCATGTAAGGTTCCTTAGACTTTGGTGAGCTTACGAAAAATCAAATCAGATAGAGAAACTTAAAACGTCGAAAAAGTGTAACGCCTGCACCCATCACATTTGACTTCCACGCAACAAACAAAATTATGGGACCAAAAAATGAAATTTAATTAGAAAAATATGGGAAAGCGGTGGAGGAATTAACGAATTATGGAGGCGGCGCCAAAGGTTGTCAGACTAATTCCTACGGTTTTCATCTTGGTGAAAATAGTTCGTCTTTAAGAACAAAAAAAGGTTCAGGTCACAATGAAATTCACACGTACAATCCTAGTTTTCCCAACTCCGGCTCAGCTAAATAAATGAGGATTTTCATTTTTATTAAATTATTTTCCTATCAGTTTGGTTGGTGAAGTTGGTTTTGAAAAGTCGACCAATCACGAAATATATATATATATGGCAATATTCGGCCACGAGTTGATTTTGATTTTGAACGTTAGGGTAGTTTCCTCTCTTTTCTTTATTTTTGGCATTTTAAAACGACTTTCTTACAATAATACGTGATTGCATGCGAAATGCTGCGATTTCGTTAAGTTTCATTTGTGCCGAAGTATAAATGCGTTCATGCAGCATGATGTAAGGCTAATTAATTTTGATTTTCGGGGAAAAAAATTGATATTCTATGTCATCCCCCATGAGTTTTAATCTTAATATAAGTAAGGGAGCTTCTATTTATCATTTAAGTCATCAATATTATTGAGAGATCAATATTTTATTCGTATTCATGTCCCTTACTATAATTTTCACAACGCCTTTGATCCAAATAAGCCATGTGAACGTATCTTATGATCAAACTGCATAAAATCAAACGGAACCATTGGAACCCCTGTTCGAGGGGCGCAGACTTGCAGATGTGTTATCAATTATAGTAAATCTCTGATATCCCGTAGAAAAATGACTTGAAGACTGATATCATCAATTATGCACAAGTCTTTAACAACGTGTGAATCTCTTGCTTCATCTTCATCTGGCTTTAAAATGAACCAAAACAACAACAAAAAAAGTTCCTTCAGTAGCCTGTCCTTAGTATACCAATAAATGAACGTTGCTTTCATAACGCATATCATTATTATAGAGAAATATGGGCTTAATATAGTAATAAAAGAGAAGTTTTAGGAGGTAGATAAGGAGCATTCATGCCTGGTATATGGAACACAATCATTTAAAAAAAAATGATTTATCCTGGAAACACTAACTTTTCAAAAGATGCAGGTTGTGGTTATATACACCCGTACGTTTTAAGGTAGATTCAGTGGGTGAAATTACCATTCCATAAAAGTTCGCAAGTTTTACTATTCGGAGTAAACTGTCAACTCGACTTTTCATCTTACAGAGTATTTCATCGCATAATAAAAGTTAAGGGAAAATCAATGAATACCTGCATGGGACGACAAATTATACTTTGCTAAAATTTGCTATGATCTTTTGCGACATTTTGCAGACATTTGCCATGGAAATATATGTTTCTGAAAATTTACACTAATCACATACAGATTATAATCATGATAATAGATATTTCATTTAAACAGACTCGTTCATTCAATAAATACCTGGGACGAAAAATTATATATGCTAAAGTTAGCTATCATCTTCTGCAACATTTTGCATATATTTGCCATGGAAATATATGTTTCTGAAAATTTACAACTAATCACATATATACTATAATCATGATAATATGTATGCGTATGATATATTGTAATCAATATAGACCTCGATAATTCATTCGAATAAACAGAATCTTAATTTTTCCTCATTCATTTTGTAAATAAGATTACCGACATTACTGAGCAGCCCAGTATACGTCACATAAGTCTGTCACTTCTTTATGGCCTGAAATAATCTAGTTTAAGAGAAAGGTCAAGTTGTATAAAGATATCAGCACTCTATTTTCGATTTCATATTTTCCACAGGCTTTCATCACGAAACACAAACCGTCAATATATCACCAGTCCTAACTCTAAAACCAAATCTCTTTAGCCCGATTCAGTTCACATTTGGCGAAATACAAGTCTGTGGACTTCAAGATGGCTTAGTGTGGTGTGTTCCGCCTTCTTGTGAATTCGCTTCTCTTATTCACACATGGCTGGCATACGAAAAAAAAAATTAAAAAGGTTTATTATAACATGTAAAAGTGTAAGGGCCTGTCTCAGCAGCAAAAAAGGAATAAAATAGTTTGTATCAATGGATTATAATATTTCTTCTTAGTTTCCATTTCAAGATATGTTGACAAGTTACTTTTCTATTGCAGTCCCATTTATTCATCGTTCGGTTTAGGCCCGAATGATCAGCTAATTTTTTAGAGTATCATATGATTTAATATTCGATTAGAAGACGTTTCAGTCATCTGTTAAAATCAATTAAGAACAGAATGAGCATGATTATTCGCTTACGATATCAGCATTTCTTACTGATATAACATCAGTGACTAATGCATAATATTTCAACTTGATAAAAATGTAATAATTTTGCAATATTCTTACACAATTATTGTTGGGCATTGAAAGTTTGCGACGCATAAAAAGGCAAACTAGTGACTAGCTATAGCTATTGTATGTGGAATAAATCGTTCCTATTTACATGTTACAGTTTTTTGTTTTTTGTTTTTTTTTTTTGTGTGTGTGTGTGTGTGTGTGTGTGTGTGTGTTGTTTTTTTTTTTTTTTTTTGTTCAGTTACGTTGCGTTACAATTAAAGAGCAGAATGTTATCGTGAATCTTGTATGAATCAGTCATGTTTTAAAATACAATTGAAAAGATGCATTTTATAAGCATCTATGAATGTCTTTCTTCTCTGGAACCTTAATAGAAAGAATCTAAGTACGACAGAGAAAGTTAAAGTGGTGCATCTTTTTTCTGTGATGTTGGTTTGTTTACCAAAATCTATTTGATTTTTAGTATTTTCAGTTGATACAATCTGGAATTTTCTCCCACTAGTGATCTCGTCTGCCTCGTCTCAGAGTGTGTTGATCTACGTGAGATCGGGGGAGTTGATAGACGCGGGGCTTAGTGCGCGACCAACTCCGGATTTACGAGCCCGCCGGAAACCATATGCCAAAATTTATAACCACGGGGATATATCAAAGTGCATGTCTATGAAAATTCTGATATAATGATAATATTCAAGTAGAAAACTGGACGAAAACAGACTAAAGCGTCAAAAAATAAAAACGCCCTTGCCGTACAATGGAGTATATCTAAGGGAATGAAATGCTAGCCGGAATTATAAAATGCGATGACGAAATCGTAAATGAAAAAGTAACATGGGCCTGTAAGTTTATTTCTTCCAATGAATTTATCAAATTCAATTCTCTATGACTGCAATATTTCGATTTTGTATCTATATAATTTTGTGTAATATGTTTTGTTCTGTTTGTTTGTTTGTTTTGATGGAGGACCCCCATGGAAACAAAATAACACTAAATAAGGGGATGAATGCGCGTGTTAAAATTGACCACGTGAGTCAATGAAGATTATTGTGGTGAAAGCCTACATTTAAGAGCCTACATTCTTCTCCTCCCCCTCTTTATTTGTTTCTGTAAACAGGACAAAAAAGTAATAAAATAGAAGGGGCAGACCCCTATGGGGACGTTGTTTACATCATCAACCTTGGGGATTTCCGGAAGGGGGCTTCGCTCGATGTGACAAACAAAAATTGATTTTTCTACCACGTGGTGTAATTGTGTTATTTCATTCTCGGTTTTCCCCATATAAAGAAGTCACGCCCATTCTGAGAGGGGTGTAGATGAATTGAACACACGTAACGTATAAGGAACGCCATTGTAAAATGCATAAAATCACAGCGCGTGACTAAATCATATTTCTCTTATTATATCTAATACTAACATTTATTTGAGGTGTAAATTCTGTATCGATCAATTGAGGAAAGACTTAATACGTACAGGATTATGATTTTACACCAATTTCATTTTATTTAAATGGTTTATAAAAGCAAATATGTCACGGTCTAACCTATGTTAAACATTCTCGTTCAAGAAGACATTTACAGAAATCAATTTGGCAAATCAAATATGATGAAAATTTTCCTTTACATTAAAGGGGCTTTGCCAGTCTTAGTTATTGACAACAGACAAAAGGGGAACAAAATTCCTATATGGTGTCCTCAAAACGACCGGCTGATTATCAACATGTGAAATATTTCTCTCTTTTCCCCTATTGTATAAGTATATTATTGCAGGAGGCTATATTGGTGAATGGGTGCGAGTATGAGACGGGTATTGTATGTGCATAATTGTTTGTATTGAAAACAAATACTGTGGCACGAGGGTCCAGGCCAGCAGAAAATAGATAGTGTTACAGAAAGAAGATGTCCAAGATTTTTTGTCTATGTATCCGATGTCTGTAACCCACTTACCTTTCTCCTATTGCCCCATAACTACAGGCCTTCTTACAACACTGAACATTCAAATTTCAACAACATTCAGCATTTCAGCTGCTTCTACCCGCAGTGCCAGTAGGGAACGAAATGCGGCCACGACTAAAAGAAAAAAAAAAAAACGTTCCAAAATACACAGTCGAAACCCTTTCTCCCTCGTTTCAACTTTTAAAATAAAGTCATGACGTTATGATGTCATAACTCATAAAAGAAGTAGCTAGACACTTTCCAAACTATCATCCTCGATAATGTCGATCTAGTTTTGATGTACATATGTATATATAAAATCAGTTGTTATGCAATATCAAGATTTAAAAAGAAAAATCACTTCCGACTAAATCAAATAATAACCCTGAAAATGGAATTCAAAGATTTTTTTTCTGATGCTTTGATTTTGGTATTCAAAACAAATTGATTAACCGATATTAATATCTTATCGCGTCGGGATAATCAAAGTGAAAAAACATCGATCATAATTATTTCATACGCCCTTTACGTACTTGAGAGCCTTTGAAGATAAGCCCCTATAAAGTACAGGTTGAAATATTTGTCCAAATGTTGTTGGAAAACAATTTATATCGATGGTAACAATGATCGTTTTGAATTTCTATGAAACTATACTCCTCTGGTAGTCTGGTTACGAAAACGGTTTTAAAGTATCTATTTTGTATGAATAGAATTCTTCTCATTCTTATTGAAAATGAAAATTGATTTTTTTTTTCTCCCCCCCCCCCCCCCCCTTTGAACATTGATCAATTGACATCCCAAAAATGTCCATCAATACCTTTAATTTGATTTGTAGCTTGAAGTTATTGGGGACTACTATACTTATATAGGAACAGAAATACAATACTGTGCAAAGCAAACAAATAAAACGCGGTTACACCCTATATAAATCTTCTATGAAACCTGCCTACATTTTCATCTCAAAATCATTGGGGGTCAGAAAATTACAAGAAATTTATCTCTTTATTTAATTGTGCTTATATAACAGCCAATCATGTCACTAACGATATTTTCAAAAGGCAGAAAGTCCTTTTAACCTATATATACAAAACGAGGTATTTTGGCAAAGCAGCCTGAACTAAACCGATCGTAATGATGATGTATCGGGCCAGCTGGCTTGCGCAGCTGAGAGAGAAGAAACCGAGAAATTTATTAGCACTCTGAGGACGTCCATATTTACATCTTCATGGTTATTTCCTCAATACAACTCATTCATGTAGCCAAACCCAAATAAACTGACCACACACACATATATGTCACACGTGAATGTAATGTGGCGTACAACGTGGGGTGTTTTGTCGTTTGAGCGGTATGGTAACGACCGTGGCGTTGAAAGTTTGAAAACAAACCCCAATTAAAATAGTGGAGGTGCAGATGTACCGGTGAAAGATTATCGCACTGGGTCGTAGGATAACATGTACACCGACTGGTCCACAGCATACGTCTTTATATATATTATTTGGAAAAGATGCTTGCAAAAGCGGCATTATATAATTTTGTAAACTTCTTTACTAAATATTACCATGATGAAACAGTAAGCATTCTTTTTAAAGATATCGTCACGCTACACTCTAAAAAAAAACATCTAATCACTTTTTTGACCAGATGGCCTGTTCACATTTTTCTTAATCAGATTCTAGTCACTCTGACTAGGATTATGTTCATTTTTACTATAGGACTCTGTTAATTTTGACTAGGATTCTGTTCACTTTAAACCCGAATCTGGTAGTTTTGACTAGAATATAGTTCAGGTGCCCGTGGGAATAGTTATTCTAGTCAAACCTGACTAGATTCTAGTCATATTTGACTAGTCGTTTTTAGAGTTTACGTGCTTCATATTTCTTATATATTATTATTATTATTATTATTATTATTATTACCACCATCATCATTGTTTCACTCAAATACTTTGGGCCAGTATATTCAAGACAATGAGTTAATTCGCTCCTTCTGTATAGTCCTAAGCAGGCTAAGTTAAAGATTTTAACTTCTGGAGACGTAAATCAAAATTCAAATCACATCGCTGATCTTCAAAGGGCAAATTTGAAATTCAAATAAAAACAAAAACACATGGCTATATATATAAGCATATACATGCCCCTGATTATATATTTCTGAGCAGTCCTAAAATTCTTATTTGTACTTAATATGTATGCACTAGTGTCGTTTAAGAATGAAAATGAAAATAAAACGTATAAACTGATTAACTCTTCAGTTGTTGTTGTTGTTGGTGGTGGTGGTTTTTTTTTGGTTTTTTTTTTTTTGGTTGTAACTATAGCATAATATATGTTCAGGTTTACATTGTTTCATATAATATGGTCGAGTGTAGGTAATTTATTCACAACGAATCGAATAAAAGAATTTGACAATAAAACAAATATGTTGTTTTCAAGATATGTTAGTGTCCATAATGTTATCAAAATTTTGCACATATATTTTGTGAATGGTATTAACAAATTGTAATCTTTGAAGGAATTAGAAAGTAGGGCACGTCACCATTTTTTTCCAGTGATTAGGACTATGTACAAAGAATTGCTGTCCACTTGTTTTCGGACTATTTTCATTTCAAAGAAGTGTACTCTTTTTAATGCCTTCTTTTTGTTCCGAAAATGGAAGAAATTGACAGAGAATGGTTTGGCCTTGAATGTTGAATGGCGGTTTAGAAACAAAGGAAATGATGGCTTCTTTTCGGTTCCTCCCAATAACAGCCGGATACATGCTCAGCTATTGGTAAGCACGCGAGCGAGAACTTTGAGTTCGATGGTTTGGAAAAAAAATGGCCAGCAGAGCATGCGACGAGGACCTCTATCCTCGGTGATCATAGTCACAACAAAATAATGATAATTTTCAATACGAGGTTTCCCTGACCATTTTGAATATGTAAGTGTTTGTAACCTTTGTCGTTGTATAATCAGTAATCAATTACTCATGAACGAATGTCTTTGTATTCCATTAAAAAAATAAAGAATATTCTTTAAAAAGTGTGTTTAATTTTACAATGCACAGTAGCTTATATTAGCTCAAGCCCATTGCAAGGGCAAAAGCATGAGAAACGTAGAAAAATACGTCGAATAGCATAAAACTATTTAATTTCACGAGGGAGATGGGAAAACTATTTTTTGAGTTATGTGAAAGTTGATGCTGTTCTAATCCACGAGGCGGTAGCTGGAACGCTACGTCTTTCACATGGATGAACAACACAATCTTCATCATCGTCATCGTCGTCGCCGTCGCCGTTATTTCCCTCATCGTATTAAACTAGGTAATTTTATGACAAATATTGAAAACACTGGTCATTAATAAACGGTGTATTGTATTGCTTATTCTTACTTCCTTCCCTTCATTTTAACATGTTTAATGGTCTATGAAGGTTGTCATAACGAAACAAAAAAACACTATAACTTAACTTGATAATTATCATAATAATCGCCGTGACTGATGTAAAATATAAAAACTGTGTAGCAATCAAAAGTTTTGTAATAAAATCAGCGTAGGGTATAAAAACACGAGAAATAGGGTGCTCCAAGAATGGTAAAATAATGGAGATAGCGGGATTGTGATTCAGTGTGTGGTTAAAACGGTTCACCGACATGACCATGGCCACATGGGGAAAATAGTACGTCAACAATACCACCACATGGCCACATAGTAAATCATAGTAAAGAATATCAGAAAATAACTTGAAAACAGTTTTTTATTACTACTACTACTACTACTACTGTCAAATTTACCAAACACATTGCTGAGTTTTATAACCATCACTAACTATGATTTTAAAAAAAAATGAAATCGTGAGCTATAGTATATACTTGGTATGTTTAGTTCTAAGAACCTGCCGGCAAAAAGAAAAATTAGAATAGAGAAATAAGCATGATAAGTGTATAGAGTAAATGGACGAATATAGATGAGAAACATGGAAAGGGGTGAACAAAAGTCAATTGATTATTCTTTGTTCTTACCAATCCACATTGTTTTTTCCCTGCTTTCTGATTGCAACTTCTTTGGTCGAGTTTTAATCATCTCGATTAAACTGCAGGAAGGCGATGAAAAATAAGTTTTTTAAGGATAGCACAAATTTCAAAAAATTGTGAAAGTGGACTGAATTTGTAATGGTATTTTCTAGTACACGTGATAACATCAGTAACTGGTTTGCGGCGTATTGACTAATGATGATGATGATGATGATGATGATGATAGCAACATACGAATAGAATTAGCCTCGCAGCCCTTCCATTGATGATATGTGAATTAATGACATCCACGACCTCGTCGCCAGGTAGATTTGGAAAAACGATCCCATCAGCAAATCACGCGTCAAAATAAAAACACGTGGAAGAGGAAGATGTATACAGGAGCGAAGAAAGAAGTGATGTATATGATTTAGTTGAAAGAAGAAAGAAGAAGATGGGAATATTTGTGACTGGGGAAAAGATGGCATCATTCTCACCTGATAGTGCGACTGATGCGCCGGGCTCGGGATGGTGCCGGGGTAATGGTGAAGCATTGAAGCGCTGGTTGGGCCGTACAGTGAGTGTTCCATCATAGCGATCGCTGGTGAATTCTTCCGCCGGCAGCCCGGGGAAGGTTACGACGCGGGAGAAAGAAAGTCGGCGGCCTGTCCCTCAAGCTTGCGACAGTTCAGGGGGAAACCCTGCTCCCAAAGATGTTTTAAAAAAATTGCGGGAAGAATCCGTACAGGTGGATGAAGATGAATAACGGTTGATAAGGATTCCCAGTGATTAGCGCAAATCAAAGAAAGTTCCCAAATAATCACTTAAAACCAAATATAAACTTATCTCAATAGATAAAAGTCCTAACGACTTATCAGTAAAACCGGAGAAGTGATCAGTGCGTCCAGCGCAAATGAGAGCGGTCGAAACAATGCGAAAAGTGAGACCGATATAGCTGATCAAGAATCACGCATGGTCGTCTGCTCCGAGTCCGTTCAGTACAGTGTGTGGAGTGAGTCACAGTTGAGTTGGAGCTAGCTATCGGTATCAAGGTGATAGCTCAAGCCTCCGATGATATGGATGCGTTTACTTTGTCCTCCTTACTTTCTCATGAGGTACGAAATCAATAAATATTCTCCACTTTCAGCTCTCGAATTCGGATGATTATTTTTCTGATTAACGAGTCTCACTCTCATTCCGTTTTGCGGGATGTATGTCTCAATAATGGCATTGATTGGTGATCAGATGATTCCATTGCAGTGCCTATAATATATAACAAAACAAAGAGAGAGAGAGAAAAAAAAAACAAATCAAATAATATTAAGCGTATAAATGCAAACTGTCATCACGCGTATTTTTTAAACTGAATATCAAGTTTATTTTACATTCAAAGAGTCGATTAAGACCCAGAATTTACAAATGAAGTGATTTTAGAACAGAAAATGCCCCCCCCCCGGCCCCCACAACAACACACTCACCACTACCACCAGACATATATTTTACAATGTTCCCTACCTAGGTGTCTTTTTGTACAAGCCGCGGTTGAATCAAATAAATGTTTTTCCTGCGTTTTATAATATCCAACAAACTAAAATATTTTGTGAAAAAGTTACACATTCTACAATTACCTTTAGTCCCTTCTTGTTTTCTGTATTGGTCTATTTGATTTCTTCAATGTCCACCTTTGAAGAGTTTCCGTCCTTGCTTTGACTACGTCACATAATAGCCAACAACTGATATATTTTGTGTGTAGCTATTCAACCCCTTCTTGTTTTCTTGAATCTTGAATCTTCTTGTTTTCTGTTTTGGTCTATATTTTTTTGTTTTAGTTTCCACTTTTCAAAGCGTTTTCGTCCTTGCCTTTTTCTGATTTGTCTGGCAAGGCTACATCACACTTCCCTTTTTTTTTAAATCTGCATGCAAGCATCTTTACCTAAGATACGAGTAAGTTAAATATTACAATCTCCATGGTGATATAATGATGGCCACTAATGTAATTTTGTGTAGACATTTTCAAATCGTTTGCTGATTAATATTCAAACTATGCGTAACCATTAAGGACAGGATACACAAAACACAAACAATTTTGGCGTCCCTTATTAAGTGCTTGATAGTTGGTAAGAATAAAGAAAAGTTACAGGTTTTTGTTGATAATCGTCCAAGAATTGGCATTTTCTCTAATGCAAAATGCTCTCCAAACATTTCATGCATTTCAGTGATAAAAGTCATTGAAGTTACAAACATGGAATTTTGCCAAGGTTTAGGATAAATTATTAGCATCTCATTCCGTAATTCTAAATGGTTGAGATCATAATAGATCACAATCATCATTATTTAAGGTATCTGGAAGGGGTTCCAAAAACAGGGGGATTGGGATGTACTGGGACTGCCCATCTCGAAAGTTAGGTTTCATCCCGGGTGTCATGATATGTTCCATTTACAGACCATACATGTCTGAAGAGTTTCGACAGTATTTCAGAAAAATAGGCATAGTTTACATCATTACAATCATTCCCTAGAATCAAATGACATTCAGAATTCTAACCAAACAAGCTTTCAAGATAATATTTCATGAATGACTGATATTAAAACTGCCTGAGTTTGTATGTAATTTGTCTTCGATAATCTCATCAAAATGCGGCTTTCGAAATCGCATCTTTTCGAGTGATGGACAGTAGACGCTGTGGAAGGTACAAAACTCCATAACTGCTAAGTATCCTCCAGTGACTTATCCAGCACAGGGTACATGTACGCACCCCCCCCCCCCCCCTCCCCATTTAAAGGCTCAGGGGGATTCAACTTTCAGCACATGGGGCTTTCAACCCCCTGTTTATCAATTTCTGGATACGCCGCTATCGTTCATGATAAAAATGTCAGAGTATAACAGTGAAAGTAGTGATTCTCTTAATAATATGTGGCTCTCAGAGGAGATTATAGGAAATTAAATGTCAGTGGGAAATACCACGCAGTTTGTTCTCCTTCCTTCTCTCTTTCCACAATAAGTATATCTATATTTATATATCTTTGGTCCCAAGAAACAATCAGCCTCTTTTCAATGTTGATAACTTCATAGTTTACTTTCTCTTTTTACTTTACTTTAGTTTAGTTTATTTATTTTATTTATCATTTCTCAATATAACAAAATACAAATGAAATACATATATTCATAGTACAGAAATAGGTCACAGTATACACATAAGATAGTAAATCTCAACTTAAAAATTGAAATTCCGTAATAGATAAAGCAAAAATTGAGGAGAAATGAGAGGAAACCTGCCAAAAAGCGTAGCTTGTAAGAGGTGGCTTTTGTTGTAGTCATTTTTTAAAATTTACTCTACTTTTAGAAGCTCGACTATATTTAGTCTGGAACTATATTTATCGTAACATATCTTTGTGTGTATGTGTGTGTGTAGGCGTGTGTGTGTTTGTGTGTGTCCATTTGACCCTGCAATCCCCTTCCCCCTTGCCCACCCCCCCCCCCCCCCGATTATATAGTGATTTGTGTACTTTACAGGACATGGGGATTTTCAATTTGTCCCATTCTGTTTCAATCATTGCGGTTCTGCTATTCATATTTGCTTAGATGTTAACCATGTCTTACTTAATTTCAAAGACAACATAAGAATTGTGGATCTACCGTTCCATTAACCCGTTTTTGGACAAACATAATCAAGATAAGTCTAGACCTAGACCAGGTCTCAACCACGAGAGGGCGGATGTACTTCTTCCGTACACTGGGTGGGTCTTGAGCACCGTGGTTGCTGATCATGGCCTCGGTATCTAGTGAAATTATAGATATACCTTCAAAACATAATCTCAAAGATTCTGTTCATCATTTCATTCTTTTTGCCTTTACTGATCCCGCTCATTTCCTTACTTTTTTTTATTTTGTGACCCCTCTCCTTCTTTCTTTTTTTACTATTTTTCTTCATTATTAACTTTATCTCAATCTGTCATCTCATCCCTGAGTCATTTGTTTAATTATACTACTTTTAAAATCTTTTTAATGATCCGGAGCTTTATCAAAAGAGCAAGACTGTTAATTTGATCCAAATTCAATCAAATTAAAGTACCGGTAGATTCCACTTGGGCGGAAACTTTATAATAAAATTGTCTTTCAAGATAATAGCCGTAGTATTTTATTTACCTTGAATGACACTTTAGCTTAAAAGTGTAATGATGACCTAAATAAATATGTCATCTGTACGTTCGACATCATCTCACAAGTCACAAGCCGGTTTCAAACAATTAAAGAGAAAACAGGGAAAATCAGGTAATTTCATTCACTATAGGTATTACTTTGTTTCTTATATTAGCTGAGGATATTTTGATTACATTTTAAATGTTTTCTGCCTATGTTGCCATGATGGAACGGTTAAACATAAATATTATTCAAAACTACGTTGCAATTCGACGGCGCAATGTAGCACAGCTTTCACAGTTCATGGTTATACCACGGAGCTACGATTCCATGGTTATTACACTTCCCTGGTTATACAGCATAACATAGATTTTATCTTCATATTTATTGTAGCCCAGTTTTCCTGAAGGGTTATGGGAGCTTAATTCTTTAGTAATTACTCCCTCCGGGAGTTCCCCCGAATGATATATCAATCAAAGCACCACCAACGTACCCTAGGGTCTCCACGTATTGGACTTCTCATCCAGCTTCATTGTTTTCAACATCTACCTAAAATAATGGTTTGTGTGGGATGTAAAGAGTCAGGGCTTTGGTGCGGTGATCCCTTGTCTTATTAAGGGTGCTCTATATGATATGTGCTAATGATCTAAGAGTCTCTTGGTGATTAAGTTGAAGTGGTGGTAATGATTGGTTGGGATGCCTTTCCTTGCGTAATCATGGTAATAGGGGTTGGCACACCCCTGGTGTGAGATATTGCGAGATTCCTTCTTGTGTGATCATACATGATTAATGAGTAGTGGTCTCAAGGTGTGTAGCATCGCATCGAACCAAGTTTCCTTGAAAACCTACTTTGAAAAATAAGCAATAAAACAAACACAACACGAAATGGGAAGACACGAAAGGGAGAGAGAGCAGGTTGTCTGGGTTATATAAAATGGAAGAGAGACAGAGAGATGGAGATTTTTTACCTCAATGATGTTTAATAAGGTGAATTGCGAGAAATAAAGTTGTAAAGTAAAGACTGTTAACTTCAGCCAAAGATCGACTGCCCATATGACACACGCTTGCCATGATTGCTGATGAATTAAAATAAAAACATCATCTGATAAGGGCACAAAAAGAGCTCACACTTTTAAAAAATCTTTTTCGATGCTCAATTTCACTCCATGTTTTAAGGGTTCACTATCCCTTGTTAAAATCTTTCTCCGTTTCTCCTTCTCACTGACTGCCTTTTATTTCCTTGTTTTGGTGTGCACATGAGATTCACTGAGTCTTAGAGGGTTGGGGGGGGGCGGGGGCTACAAAGTGTGCCAGATGAATATAGATTTACATCGTGCAAACTATTTTTCAAAGCACGGTTTCCAAATAGTTATCCATGCATTTCACTGGAGTGCCATAAACTTTCTTCCTTCAGAATGGGTTAGACCTACATCATCGTATATATCCCGATCTATTTCACGTTAAAAGCATTGACTAGTATACTTTGACCCCGCCCTTCAAGGGTCAACCACAAATAAGCCACTTTTCCTTTCAGGTAGTTCATTCATCATCTTTATTCCAGCCCTGGTATATTCTAAATAAACATTTCTGCGCGTAAACTTTGTCAGAAAGTTATATATACAAGGGCATGTCTATAAGGTAAAGTACCGTGCATCTTAAACCGCAAGGCTATTGCATATTTTCGATGAAAGAAAGTGAACATGTGGTAGGAGATGGGTCTTGAGATTTTAGTCCGTCTTCAATGGAAAGTTCAATATATACCTACTAATATTTCTTAATCTGATTCTTTATTATTTATATATAATTATTGAACATAATCCAAAATAAATGTATTATATTATATTATTCGCATGCGTTCTCAAGAGATCACATAATTATTTTCAGTTAATATAATTAATAATTTCGAAATAATCATCATTTCGAAATAAACATTGTTCAAGGGCTACTTAGCTTAATAATAAATATTTTGAATACGTATTTGTTTCTGAAACTGATGTCATTTTTATAAAAGGTGAATGTCAAAATAAGCAAATGGTTCAATAAAAAAAACAATATAACCCGGATACCATGGAAATTAGTGACAACTGTGGTATTAGATCACATATCTGTAACAATGAAAAACCTTACACCAAACCCATGACCTTAAACCAACAGGGTAGTTTACAATTCAGTATCAAAGTGGACTCTGGAACTGCCTCATTGTGAAAAGCGAACTGCACCCCTCTGACGCCCCTCCCCCTCCTAACCGCTCAAAATAAACTTTAAAAAATCCTCTAAATTCTCGAATACAAGTCTTCATTTTAATATTCATGATGTTCCTACATATCAAAAATTATCTTCTAGTTGAGAGCGGTAAGATTTTTTTTTTTTTTTTTATTATAGTAGCTTTATTTGGTTCAGTTTGCTAACAACGGTTCGAAAATAGTAGTTTGTATTTTGTGGCCGGATATCCGATGACTTGATCCGCAGGAGGTGGGAAGGCGCCACCTTCACAGCCTTGAACTTGGGTCATTACAAAGATTCGGAAGTCAGTAATGGTCAATTTCACACGATAGGATGAACAGGGTACTCTTTAACTATATCAAACTAATTAAAGTCAAATTATGATATTACGCACCAGCCGGCCATGAGGAAAGTACAGAATGACCATTGATTACTAATTTAGACACTCAGTGCAATCAGTTCCGCCATGTCAATCAATCAATCAGGACAACTACTCCAGGACTTTTAACCTCAGACGGAATTCATCCGGACGACCACTATCTTTGAACCCTTACTCCTCGGACAATAACACCTAGAAAATTATCATCTATCGATGGTAATAAAAGTGCCCCAAGGACCAACAACTGTTGACAACATCCATTTAGAAACTCCCACTAGGACAGTTACTGCCGTTATTGTTGTCCGCGTTGTAATTGAACTAAGGATGACATTCCTAGTCATGTAATTGATATAGGCTTAATTTCTTTGCGGATTAATATACCAAGTAAGTTAATTGGCCTTAGATTTTAGAAGTATTCTGGGGTAGTCATCAGAGGGTAGTTTTCCGGGGTAATTATCCCAAGGGGCACTTGTGCTCGGGAGTACTCGTATGGGGATATTTTTCTGGGGGTTGTTTGTCTGATCGGCCCATTGTCCTAGAGGCAGTTGTCCGGGGGTAGTTGTCCGGTGGTGGTAGACTACACCTTGTCGTAAAAAGTTAACAACATTGATAACCTAAAGTTACACTATGAACTTCATGTAGATGTAAGTAGGTTTTGTACCATATACCTGTGATGATTACGTAAAATTTGAATGATTGTGTCATCAGCGATGAAATGTTTATGAAATATCAAGGTGCAGTATACGCGATTAAGCCATTAGTCGTCTCCGTAATGATCGTTTTCGGTACAAATAATTTTTTTTGCAATATTTTTAAAAGAACATAGTTGCAGGCAACTCCACGCCATAATGAGCATCACTGTGTACGAGCATTATTTTCTACAGGCGATTGAGAGATCCGAGAAGGAGGAAAAATTCCTGTCTCTTCGGGTCGTGGGGGGGGGGGAACAAAAATCACTGTCGCCAAGTGGTGGTGGGGGGGGGGTCCTGTAAAAATATTAAGTCTTGCTATTATTGATTTAGATGTCAAAAAACATGATTAATTTCTTCAAGGGGCAAAACCAAAAAATGTTTCGTTTAAACCAAATTTAAACGAAGATACATCTCCTCCCTTTCAAACAAAAAATGGTGTTGCAAGTGCCCTAGTTCTGGATTAAGTATTAAGTTTGAGGGGGGAAATTCGATGTTTCGTCGCAAAAGATATACCAATTATAAAGAAAAGAATGACGAAAGTGCCCTTATTTCGATACCGCAACCGCGCAAACTTAATGTGACTGCATATGTATATGTTGCATGTTACATGTTTCTGTTTTGGTTTCTTTTATTTATCATGAATATCATTATGGAAAACACCGAATGAGATACTCGTAGCCTATACTTGCTGAGAGTAGCCGTTGTATTATTCTTTCATCTGTATTTATTGTCAGTTTAGTTCTAGGAATTGTTGTTATCTCTTGTATGCATCCTACCGTTCTACAACCAATGTACTTTATACCACTTTCTGTATAATTCACTCACCCTTATCACCGCATCGGTGACCCTAAATATCAGATCAACTTAGCTCAACTCCGATCTATGAGTATTAACTCTTTGCGAGCCCAGATGTGCAAGACTTAATTCTTTGTCTACACCCCAGGTCTACCAAACAGCCAAATATCCACATAGAAGAAGCTCTCGGATAGACATACTGGCTGACATGTGTTTCAACATGGCGCTTGCTCACCGGGCCAGGCCAGGCGACGGAAACTGGCAAGGTCCCGTCTCATCTCAGCCGCTCAATTCACATCTGTCTTTTATCCTTGGGATTTGCTCCTAGATAGACACGCAGAATGTTTTTGGCTTTTTCTTTCATTTTTTTTTTTTTTTTTCATTTTTGGTGACCAAAATTAAACTTCCTCCGTCTAGTCGCCCTGACAATAACAACTTTATTATTAAACCTTGATGCCGTAACGTGGAGCTAAATTGTGATTCCTATATATATTGTCATTTAAAAAGTTCGTTTACGTGTTATCAAACCTATAAAAAAAATATAATGATTGCAACCACGAATTAAGGGGCACAACGGCCCTACCAACCCTTTTGAAACCCAGTCGGCATATTTTAGGTTCACATCGCAAAATCCCCCATCCCTTGATTAAAAAAATATTGTGTATTTGGGGTGAATGGCGCCCCACCCCCACTTTAAAAGAAACCCAAAATACTGGATTTGCCCCAGATGATTTATGCGCTTTCTAAACATTTAAAATTAAAAGGAAACAAAATTAAAGATTTCTGAACTGCTAGTCGTATATTTACCCCCAATTTCAAGGAACTAGATTATATACGTCCATGGCTCAGTATGTCAAAATAGCTTTAAGCGCATCCCCATTCTAGAATGGGGTTTCGTTTGTTGGTAGTGGAATAAACTGGAATGAAAATGTCTTGCATTCTGGAATAAGAAAAAACGTTCAAATGAAAACGAAGCTCCAATATAGGCCTACCCTTTTTAAAACTATGAAACTTGACGCGGGTGAAGGCAATGGATTATGGGATTTATAGCAGTCAGGAGAGACTGTATTACAATTGCAAACACTATATCTGATTGGTGAAATTGATCTCAATGGCCTCCCCCCCCCCCTCCCTCCCCCCCCCCCTCCCCACTCATCATCTCTCCCTTTATCACCCCCTTCTCTCTTTCTCTCTCTCTCTCTCTCTCTCTCTCTCTCTCTCTCTCTCTCTCTCTCTCTCCCTCTCTCTCTCTCTCTCATACCTCTCTGTGTACCGAAATTTCTTGGCAAAAGCTTAAGTTTCTTCTGGCCTTTTCCAGTTTTAGAAGGGGCGTGAAAAAGTCTCTAGAGTCCATCAATTATTTGCTAAATGTACTACATAACAGTAACAAGTTGTTTCCCATTTCTTCTTCAAATTCTTTTTACGTAATTTTTCCTGTTTGAAAACTACTTTCCCATCAATTTTTAAGTAAAACCTACAGTATTCAATCGCTTGTATAAAAAAAAAACTATAAATACCATCCCCCCAAAAAAATTAAATAAATAAGTAAATAAATAAAATGCATGTATAAAAGTTAAGTTGAAATATAAAAGATGTATTGAAAATAAAGGAAAAGGTCGTGTGAACCATAAGTTAAACCCATCGTCTGTGCGCATCGGTGTATTCCTTCAGTCTTACCGCCCTTCACAAAAAAATTGGGGTGGGGGGGTGGGGGAAAGGGGGAGGGGTGTAGGTCGAGGACAGTGATGTATTATTTCGTCATTACCCGGTGATCATTAATCTAACAGAAACACACAAAAGAAACATGGTTGGTAGACATGACCATATAGGATTGGTGATGACACTCTCTTTCACACCCCTCACCGCTCATAAGCCCAGTCTGCCGCCCCTCTCTGTGTATTATCCCAGGCCTCGATGAGCTCAAGTTTGTGTATTATAACAAGTGATGGGGGATAGAACGGGGGATTAGGAGGTTTATACATCAACCGCGCTGACCCATTAAAATGGTTGTAGCAGAAATAGTTGGAAAGAGATGAGCAGATGATAGAGAGAGATTGGAAAATGAGAGTGATAGAGAGATAAAAAGGGAAAGGACGAAAGGTGAGGAGAGAGAAAGTGAAAGCTAAGAGACAGAGAGAGGAGAGAGGAGAGAGGAGAGAGGAGAGAGAAGAAACAGACAGAGAGAGAGAGAGAGAGAGAGAAAAGGGAATATTGAGAGGAGAGAAAAGATATAACAGACGTGAAAAAGGGAAGAGAGAAGCAAGGTAGAGTAACGGAAGAATTGAGAGGAATTAGGGAGAGAGAAGAACAATATAAAAGAGCAAAACGCATGAAACGTATAAAAAGCGAATTCTCTTTTGAGCCATGCAATCAACTGAAAAGTAGATAGAAAAGGGTATTGCATGTGACTATTTAATGCTGAGTGTAAAGATACTTCATAAAAAGAAAGGTATTTAAGATAAAATGAAGAAAAGGTGGGGGGGGGAGGCAGAAAATTATCATTGCTTCTGAAAGAAAAGAGCTGAGAAGTGCATATAAGCCTGACACTTTAGGGCATTGTGAAAACGAATATGAACAGGACAGACAACAACATAATTGTTTTTAGAAAGAGACTCTATTTGCCCTTTTATGTTTTTCTGTGTTATCTTTCATATTTCCTGTTTGATTTTTTTTAAATACATTTTTCATACATTCTTCATGAGATGCAAGAAACTTACATTTGCATGTAAAGGATCCAAACAAATATGAAAACAACGAAAATATTCTTTTACAATGTTGAAAAATGTATATGTCATATACCAAGGAATAGCTCCTTGTGTATACAAACAGATCTCAAAATTACATAGGACCGCTGTTATGGCAAAATTCGGTTTACATAAGGCCATGAACATGATGAGGTTAATATATATCTCAGGGGCGGCGTAACGGGGATATGGGGGGGGGCAATTGCTTTGCACGGAAACAAGTGACACTTTCTTTCCTTTTTTATTGCTTGTCAGAGATTTTGGAGACATATAACGCTTCAGAAAAATGAAACAATGTTTTCATTGCTAATCAAAGGTATTTTTGTTTTTTATAGGCTTTTCATCTGTACCTCCTAAAAGAATACTCTGGAGCCGCCCTATATATTTTCCACAATAAGATGGTGCTATATTGGAAGATATTGGCTTCAGACTCGGTGCAAATATTTAGGCGACACAGTCGGTATCTCACATCTGGCGAGGACGCGGCTCAGTAACGGTGTTGCAAAATAAACGAATTCTGGTGACACCATTCCAAGTTCGCACTTCTTTCATGCCTTTTGCTATTTTGGTGATATAGATCTATACAGAATCAAATCCTTTGCTTTATCTATCTCATACCTCATTTCTCTGTAATACATAAACCCTATACGCATAGTTCTTTAGCGTTGCACAAAAATTAAAATTTAGAAGAGATGCTTCGTCACAAAACATATACATTTCTCAGGAATGCAATGCCAATGTACAAAAAATAACATAAAATTAGTTCCATAAACAAAAACAAAAAAGTAAAATTCTGGGAAGTTTCAAGTGTCAATTATTACTATCAAGCATTAATAATCAATAAGAAGCGATTTTATCAATTTGCCTTTTAGAAACAGCATGTAATACATTTCTAAACGGTTATAGGAGTAGGAGGGGCGGATTAACAAAGTGTTTAAAAGATATCACCCCCCCCCCAAAAAAAAAAAAAAAAAAAAAAAAAGTTCTCAATTTATCAACCATTTCCACATGTCAAATACCTGAGTTTTGATGTGGCAGCTAACATTTAAAGGGTCCTTACAAATCTCAACAGATTTTTTTCTTTCTTTCTTTCCTTTCTGTTTCATGCCACGATAAAATCAAAGGAAACATGTAAGATAGCTAAATAAAACAAGTATTATATCAAAATTGAAGACGAGATTTCTTGCTTTGAGATACATTGTTTACAAAATGATTATGATAAAAAAAATAGAAAAGTTTCATATTTTTATTGGAGCCGTTTTTCGTGATGCACGAATTATCGATTATCTTCAAAACATAATTACGAAGCCATTCCTCGACACCATTTAGCCTATGGACTCGGCCGGAACTGGGCTCTGTTTTTTCCATTCCAAAAATTTCCCCATTCTTTTCTTGTATTATAAAGTGCTTGGCTTTGAGGCCAGGTGCGGTGTTGAGGTGCGAACAACTGGATTGGCACGCCGGCTGATTCGGCGTGACAACCCGCTAGCGTCTCGTCACGAAAATATCTGCCGTGGCTGGAAGTTGATGACACATATGCGGGCGGGCTCGACCCCCTCACTATATTAGTTGGTCGAATACAAGCCAGTAGCTGAGGCCGAATGAGGGGCGGAGGGTTCTTGAAAATCTAGGTTTGGTTTTGAAAGAAAATAATGTGTAAAACATACGATGTAAGCTAAGTTTTCATGGAATTTATGCTTATGTTTTTAATCTGGTTTTTATATTGTAACTTAAAGAGAGGGGAGACAGATAATAAACAGAAAATCGGATAAAGAAAAGGGAGTGGGGAAAGAGGATAGAGTGAGAAAGGGGGCGTACTTCAAACATACACAATATAGAGCGATCAGGAACAAAGACCGATTAACAGACAGAAAGATAAAGACATTTAGTTATTTAAGATGATTTTATATTATATTCCCATTCAAACTTTTGTCGATAGTATTCACTCTTTATCAACTGTACGATTTGTCACTATCTTTACATGTTCTTCTTTAAAAGACAAGAAATAGACTTTAAAAAAGAATATCCAAGAGATGATTATCGCCAGTTACTAAAGAATTTACTATCGGGAGCGATAATGATGTCGGTTAAGAAGATGTTTAGATCTTTTCTATTAAAATCGTTTCTTCAAATCAAAACATGATTTCGAAAAATGAAAAAGAATCAAGTGTTAATCTAGAAATGAATTATTGCAGTTATGGTTAGATTATTCATGACTTTTCTTAACATTAATAATGTTGAATCGGAAGAATTTTTTTCCTTAGTTTGCAGTGTAATTAATTTCCCCCTTAATAAAAATGATACGAATCGCATCAATATCCTGAATTTAATATGCAGATACAGGACTGTTCGGGGAGCACAACCGGCTGCGCCACCTTTTGAAAGTCAGCGTGACCTTATAAGTGCCCCCTCCCCATAACTGTGTTCTTGTGTCTAAATCGGGGGCGGGGTGCTTGTCAGAGATTTTTTTTTTCGAGTAAATTACAAATAGTACCTTAAAAATGTGATTTTTTTTTTTCTTACTTGTCAGAATGTTTTCGGAATTGTCCCTCCTCCTCTTTTTTTTTTTTAATAGCTTGTATCT